>CM034151.1:246128523-246306837 GCA_019776745.2 Taxus chinensis | reverse complement strand
CATAAAACCCCAGAACACATGCCATAATACGATAATTGGGAACCCTAAAAGGGAAGAAAACCCACTAAAAAAACCTTGGATAACTTCTCCTATATAGCAATGAATCAAATTTATTTGAGCACCAACCCAACAAGGATCACCAACCCCTAAAATTTTAGTAGATCACCAACCCTACAAGGAACACTAACCCCTAAGTTTAGTAGAGCACTAACCCTATAAGTAAGCAACAACTCCCTAGATGTCTCAGAACCAACTAAAGCCACTTGATTTATTTTCACCTATAGAATGTTGTCAAAATAATTGATGATGACACCTATTCAACTCTCCTTTCTTGTATCTTCTTCAAATCTACCCTCTAGGCTTCTTCACTCAAGAACTTCTTCGCTAAGATAATTAGGTCAAATAACCTATCTCTCTAACAATATAACACACTCTAGATATTTATGACATGATATTTTCCCTCTCTTTGATGATCACAAATACCTTCTTCACTTGCCTTCTTTCTTGTTCAATGTATCTCTCTCAACCCTTATAACAACACAATAGGTCTTCTTTACTTGCATATATACATGACTCATGATTATACACACACCTTGGTCGGCCTTCATAGATCAAATGTACTTAAAAATATGAATAAAGCATGATAACATCATTCATAAACCTCCTTAGGTCAGAAATAGCATACAATGACCATACATCGTCATTAGGACTCAATTAGGCCTAAATGTCTAAAACACCTCCTTCGCTAAGAATTGGTCCTCTTCACCTATATGGACTTCACCTATATGGACTTCACCAAACATTAGAAAACACTAATAAATATTTTATAATTCTTATATATGCCTTATACATCCTTCACCAACTCTATACCACCATATTATACTATGAAGCCACCCATTATAATCAAATTTTCTCACTAGGTCTGTGACCTACAAAACCAGTCTTCATAGATGAATCTCAAACATCTTCAAATCACTTATTCATGCCACTAAAACAAGTATGCATTTGTTACATGAATGCATGGTCATCACCACATTCTTGTAACACCATCACTCAGGGTTTAGAGGCCCAAGAACTTATCTACAACCAAATCACCAAAAATTGTCATTTCACCCCAAAAACTAGTCTTCCTATATTGACTTCCACATACCCCTTAAGGGCTAGACCATGTTCTAAAACTACCCTAGATATTTAGTATTTCTTCCATACTTCTTATACCATTCATTTCTTCATCTGGTTCATTGCAAAAATTGATATTTACATCAAATCTTTCAGAAAATTGTAGTTTATTGTGGGGTCCACTCATTTTCCTAACACCTCAATGCCATCTAGAGATACCTAAGAGAGTCTACTACATCCTCCAATCATTAAACCAAGTCACCCAATCCATTCTAGGTCATTTTGAGAAAATTATTATCCATCGCTACCTTAGTAGCGTTTTAGGAGGGTTTTAGACCACCTTACCTTCTTAACGGTTGTTCATAAAGCATGAGGCCTTATCTCCTACAAAAATTCTTGGAATGTCATCTTAAGTACAATCCCCAACTACCATAAAGAGCTTGGGCCACCATGCAAATTTCCCATGTGCTCCATCATGTATGATCCATACATGTGATCCATCATGTATGATAACTAGGACATGATTAGGCTTCTTGACCATTTGTACCTTCAAGCATTGTCACTCTTGCACACCTACAAGGACATTCAATAAGTTCCATGACATCACGTCAACAATCTTCTTGCACTCATGATATCACCATAAGACTGTGATATCACTACATCACTCTTACAAGCCATCACACTTACTCAAGACACCTCATCAATGACAACTAGACCAAGGAACTAAACTTGACATCAACACAATGAATGACACTACCAATAAACCTTCACATGACATCATACTCCTTTTGAGATCAATGACAACACCACTTGCCAACATGTATTTCCTAGAAATGAACTTTTTTGTATGTCATTCTTTCTCACACAACTTTGGGACAACATGTAATCACCTGAAACAAAGTAGAAACCCTAAAAACCTACAAAACACTTCATTAGAGCATTAGTAAACCAAAAGGAGAAAACATGTGTGTATGGTGAGGTCAGGATACCCTTGGAGGCCAACCTTGGTTGTTGAATCAATCCAAGTTTTGCACTATATTCCCTCGTTGTGGGATCAAGCCTCGTGTAGTTCTCTTAGGTGCTTGTGCAAGTTGGAGTGAAAACTAGCCAGCCCCTTTAGGTGCCCTGACATCTCTTGACACTAAGAAATTCGTTTAACTATATAGTGTAGAATGTGTCCAACATGGTAGTAGTTTGATGTGGTGTGCCTTGGCTATGTGACCTAATCCTTTCTTCCTTGAAACACGTGAACAGTGTTTGGATTGATTTTTCTCTTGTTATGACATGCATTTATGACCTTTGCATGCTTGGAAATGGAAGAAGATAAAAAAAATTGAACTGGTTGAGTGATTTAGACCTATGGTATGGAATGTTATAATTAATGTGCAACTAATTTCGGTAGATTTAGGAAACATTTGAGTGCTTTTTGAATGATATTTGCAATAGGGTCTTGTAAGAGTGTCAAGTGAATTATCAAGTGGAATTATCTTGCTTATATAGTCTTTCATCGGTGAAATATTCTAACAAGGCCAAACCTAGGAAGATGAAGATACCCAATAAATATATTAACATCAAAAATTGAGTCAGAGAATGTAAAAAGGAAGAATCGTACAAGTCAGCAAAGATTGGGCTCCACATATGTGACGGTTACTCTCAAACATTTGGTTTTCCTGAATCATTTTCAAAGGAATTTGCATGTTAACTTTTCACATTATCTCTTGAACTCCTTGGAACGCTTTGTTCTTTAGTTTCAAAATCACACTCGTGTCACCCCCCTTCACCAATGTCTCATCTTGTTCCTTCATCGACATTGTCTTTCCCATTATCGCTCAATCCCAGCTACTCCTTCCCCCCCTTACCCTAACTCCATTGCCATCACCACCGCTTCTGAGCATAGAAAAATCAAAACTAAAAAACCTCTTTACCCCATTAATCAACCCTTCCCCTCCCAAAGGGTACTCCATAGTAGCAAAGAAATTGAATCGGTAAAAAATCTGCTACATATTAGCAATCCTACATATACTTATGCTAAGGAAAGGGAGGAAGGACTTCTTAACAGAATTTTTGAGTTAGAAAAGGAAGTTGGAGACCTGGAAGAAGAGCTCAAGAAGATTGAGAAGAGAGAAGGCAAAATAAATATGCATAATAACCCTAACAAGGACAATGAACAGACTTTACAAATCTACAAGAAGCTCAATTCTATGGACAATAGACTAGGTAATGCACAAGCTAGGCATGATTTTACCATTTCTGTACTCGAGGCAATTTACAACTTCATGGAGCAAAAAGTCAAAAGTGTTTGTATACTCAGTGACATTCCTACTGCCATCAAGAAGTCAGATTCCGCAAGGTACTTGGTTCTCTCACAACTGGATAAAAAAGGATCCCTCCCATGTCACTGCCCTGCCATTATTCATCTCTCTACAGAAGATAAAGACAAATATTGATAAATCAGTCAACCAAAGAGGATTGTTCTTGCTTCCATATTTCTATTTTGATGTTTAAAGGATGTTGTTTTCATGTTGTTTTTTTTGCAGATTTGACACTTTTTGGTTCCCTCTTTATAGTTTTTCGTTTAAACTATAGTTGGTCCTAATGTATATCTTGGGTTCTGATCCTTTTTTTATGCTTTTACTGCACTATCTAGATTTTGAGACTTCTTGTAATAGGGTATAGTCCCTTCAAAACTATGGACTGATTTTTGTTGCTCTATCTGGCTTATGACATTTTTGTAACAGGGTATAATCCCTTCAAAACTATTTACCCCTAATAAAAAAAGACCGGGCTCCACATACTGACCCTTTATATAGTGTTTGATATGAGAAATGTAAAATGCAACAAAAATTTGTGACATGAAGTACATAGGTTGTTTTTTGCTTTGATTTGATAATATTCCTTGAATTGAAGACAAAGCAAAGAGTAAAGATAAACCATTCATAGAAAATTTAGAGAGATAGATTGATTGGATTGCAAATGTGATCATTTTTCTTAGCAAGAGAGCATGGTCAAACTTACCATTGCAAAAGGACAAGTTGTCAAATATTAGTGTCTACAAACACAGTAAATTTGGAGGATGAAATATTTTAGTAGGAGAAATTAAGTTGACATATCAACAAAAAGGTACAAAAATGTTTGAATCGAGAAGAAAAGTAAATAAAATCCATTGGTGGGATGAAAACATTAAATGCAGTGACTGAATCAAGGAATAGTAAGAAAAAATAAGTAGAATGTTAAGAAGAGTTCATAATCATAAAATATTTTATACATCTTAGAGCAATCTTGGTGAGAAGAGTTAGAGAAATTTTGAGAATTTATATTCACACGGTAATATTGTAGAGAACTAGAGAAGTGGAAATGGTTATACCCACTATCGTTATTGAGTATGACCTACATAGACCATGAATGAAGAAGAAAACTTGAAATCATTTTCACCATATCTAAAGGGAATCTTCTCCATGAACCCCTACAAAGTAACACATTATCAAGATACATGAATTATATTCATTCAAAGCTAGCTAAGGTTGACCATACCATGATAGAAGTACGTAGACAGCTACATATTCATGTTTAATCATATACAAACACTTGGGAGTGGAATAAGAGTGCTCATAACATCCCATGGTAAATTTTTCCATATTGAGTAGGTTCCCACTCTTCCAACTAGCCGAGAAGCCTATTCGAATTCATTTGAGTAGACTACAGAACCAATTCCTATTTTTAGATCAACCCTACCATATTACAAAGGATTTGTTGGAGAGTTTCACAAGATTGATGAATTATGGACATAATATACATCGGTATGATAAGATAAGTACCACAGCTATAAAGTATGTTATTGATTAGGTTCCCACTCTTCCAACTAGTGGAGAAACCTATTTGAATTCTTTTGAGTAGACTACACAAGTAATTCCTATTTTTAGATCAACCCTACCAGATTATAAAGGATGTGTTGGAGAGGTTCATAAGATTGATGAATGACAAACATCGTATACATTGGTACGATAAGTACCATGACTATAAAGGATGTCACGAGATCACTAGGAACATTATATAACAAAGTAGGGATTACCATAACTTCTAATCAGAAGGAGGTAAAGAGATATGCAATAAATCATGGTGTGGGAGGTATATCATAAAAATTGGGAGGATTTCACAATACAAGAAGCACCTTGGTGACTTGCGACATGGTATGAATTTCACTCAGATACAAATTTTGTGAGGCATTAGTAAAGGAATCCAATGAAAAAACCAAATGGATAAAGAATGGTAATCATGATTTTTTTATGACTCACTTCTCATTTGCTTAGGAATGTACTTTACAAACACCATTCCAAGAGTCGACAAGAAGGTACAATGGGTAGCAAATAAAATAATAGGATAAAATATCAAAAACTATGTGAAGACCACGACATTGGTCAATCTTATTAACAAAGTGTTATATTAGGGAGAGAGTATTCAGAGGATAGTAAAAGGGAGGGAAAGAATCTCAAAAAAATCCAAATATTAAAAAAGAGTTGATGATCGCACTAAACATCGATTTCTTATAAATCCACCCTATATATTGCAAACCACTCAATATCCCCTCTACCATAAGAATTATTAGATGAACATATCGATAGTGTGATAACATTATTCAGGAAATTTTCAATAGATCCAAAGAAGGAAATACCCCTCAATATAGATGGTGTGATAGCACAAATGAAAGAGAAATATGGAAGAGCGCCTAATTTTAGAGAACAACCAAAAGTATGATCCTCCTAGGTACAAGAAGAAACACAAGAAGTATAATCCAATGGAGTCGTGCCAAAACAATAGTCATCAATAGCCCTCTTAGTGGACCACAAAAGAATACTACGGATCCTAAAAAATAATTATGTATGGGGATTGTCGTAGTAGGTGAAGAGCAACAATTTGAGGTATGACCTTCATAGCTGAAGAGTACTTGGGAGAACAAATGAAAAATATATGGACTCTACCCTATGACACCAAAAGAAAAGCTAAGATACAAGGGACTAGAAGGTCCTCACTAAAATCAAGTTCACAAGAGGTAGTTACAATTTCATCTAAAATAATCCAAGTAATAAAAAATGTACTCATTAAGGATGGTCTAGGACACAACCACCAAAAAGAACAAAAATATGAGCCCAAAAGAAAAGTTGTGCACACAAATTATAGGTGATATGAATAATAAAGACAAAAGAAGAGAAAGATACAAAGGAAGAAGAGGGTCTTGAAGAAATGAAATGGAACCTAGAAGAAAAATAAGACAACTCGGTAGCCCAAGTAAAGGATGCATCAATACTCTTAGAATATAGTGTAAACATAAGTTAGGATTAGCTAAGGTAGCATGGAGGTATGATGTCATGAATATATCAGGGAGGATAAACATCATTCAGGCCATGGTGGATTATATTCAAATATACCCCTACAAATATGAAGATCTTATTTATGTTATGTCAAAGAGTATATAGGAAAGGATCTGCAAGGTGGGAAGATATGCACTAAATATGCTAAGAAAAAACAAGCAAGTGTGTTACAAACAAGTCACAAAAGAAAATCTTTCAATGGAGGAAACAAAAACATGAGGACGAGTTGTGATCTAAGCAACAAACAAACATACAAGAAAACTTAATAGTAGGAAAAGGACCAAAGAAAATAAAACAATAAGAAGAAGTTAGTAAAAAAAGGGAACAATTGGAGAAATCACTGGATGAAAAAGGGAAGAAAGCTTAGGAAGATACCGTGAAGGCCACATTGTTATCCCAACTGTAATTAGAGAGGGATAAGAAACTAAAAGAAGATGCACAAAAAATAAAATTGGTGGAGTTTGAAAATAAAAAATTGCAGGAAGAGAAAATAAAGGAAGAAAAAAGAAAAGAAGAGGTCACGAGGATAGAGAAAGAAAATGTGGAGAAAGAAGATGTGGAAATAAATCAAGTCATAGAGAAAAAATTAGAGGAATGATAGAAACAAGAAGCATAAAATAAAGTTGTGGAGTAGAAATTAAAATTTTACGAAGAGGCAAGGAGGCAAGGATAAAGGAAGAAAATAAGCAAGTTGAGGACAAGAAGTAAAGGCATAAGAAGGGGGAGAAACTGAACCAATAGCTTCCACATATTTGGGATAGGTTGCTACTTCCCAAAATATGATACTGCAAGACCCCCTCGAGACGATAAAAGTCGTATTCACCCAACGGAAGAAATTAACAAGTCCTCCTTGGTGAAGACGTGGTAGAACAAACAGAAAAAGGGTCCACAGTGAACATGGGGTTAACTCGCACCAATTTAGAAATCAAATTTGGATAAGATCCTTAGGGGATGTGATAGCTAGCTTTGCATATTTAGTTTGATCTTCACTCACTCCCAAGTGGATAAGAATGAGTTTGATACCTTGGAAGAAGAATTGAACAAGGCCTACTCTACATACAATGTCAAGCAAGATCCTACCAAGTGGAGAGAAATAGGTTGATAGACTTGGAAGACAACTATAGAGAAAAACAAGTTGCAAGGGAAAAAATGATAAATGATATGGTTGAATATAATCAATGAACACATGTGGAAGATGGAAAGGGTTCCCGAGGAAATAGAACAATACTACAAATACATAAATGGAAAATTGTCACCCTCCAAAATTACAAACATAGCCATAGAGAATGCCTCTTTAAGGCAACATGAGTAGAAGGCAACAACAAAACTCATCAAATGGAAGACTTTTAAGAAAACATTGACCACTCGATTTACCAAGATTCTTCCTTAAATATGGGTCAGAATATTTTGGCATAATAGATTTTTTTTGAAGAAATGGCACTACCATCCTAAAAATCTAGTCGAGAAATTCAAGTGAAGGTAGCACCTTATTTACTTACACTAGATGTCAAGTATATGGGCTATTTATAGTGTCATCATTACCTTCTACTAACAAAAAGTATGTAAAGCAATAAGCACCAGGAAAGTTGTTATAGCACATGGCACGTTCTTCATCGGGATTATCTTGAGGACAAGACAAGATATTTAGTCTAGGAATAATGTTGGCAGGGTTCTTCATCAAGTAAAATTTGAATAGAGATAGCACAAAAGCTCCCTTACATATCATAGCACTACCACTTGGCGGTTATGTGCAATATTGGAAGGTGCTTCTCGATAATGCATTGAATATTTTGATTTTATATTAAGCATGATCAATAGATGTGTCCCTTGTTAGATGTAATAGATGTATTTTTTACTTATACAAGAATAGGATTAGTAGATAGGTTAGTTGGAGTATGTGGAGAATGTGTGGATAGTGAGTGGAATTGGTGAGTACAGAGAGAATATAGTGAGTGACACATTTAGCAATATATGGTGAATTGTAACTGAATAATGTGTTACTTTAAGATATATGAATAAAGTAGAGGTAACTTAGAAAAAACTTATGTTCTATGTGTTATCCTTATATGCTTAAATCATAGACCTACTTCAATTTCAATTGTTGAATGTGTTAAGGTCTTTAATTAAGTAAATACATCTTTCTTTGTGTAATATTAGTACTAATCATAACTTTTAAGAACTTAATGAGCTAGGAATATTATCACCTATTTTATAGCAACATGGACCACATGACATTACATGTCATGAATTAAAAATTCCATTATGTGCATTATAAGTAAAATCACCCACCTTCCTCTCCCTCTACCGCCCTTCTCTTGCCTCTCTCAGAATGAACTAAAACATTATAATAGACATCAATTTCTCCAGATAAAGTGTCTTTACAATAGGCAGACATTTGACACAAAACACACACACGGAAAAAGTGTACACAAGACTACTTTTATAGGTACTCTCAAAAATAATGATGACTATATTTTAAATATAATAAATTATCACTTATAGACTCAACTAACAAATTATAAACTAACAAACGAATAAAGTCTATAAACTTATAATTGTATACTATACCTAGAACCATAAACTATCATCTGTTGGGAATTCAGGACTGCGGAATAGTGTTATGATTCAGTCACAAACCCAATCATGCACGCAAGATCTAAACAATTCCCCAAAATATATAGCAGTGGAAGTATAAACTAGAATAATCCAAATCAAAACAAAGTACACACACATAACACAACATGTATCGTGGTCCACCCAATGTGGGCTGCGTCCACCAAAGATAGAGATCTCATATATATAATATAAAAAGAGTACAAACCAACTCTTCAATACAAGAGTACAATACATCTCTCCAAGAGTATCTCCTCTCCTCCATATCTCTAAATAGATCTACATGAGTGCA
Source organism: Taxus chinensis (assembly GCA_019776745.2). NCBI lineage: Eukaryota > Viridiplantae > Streptophyta > Pinopsida > Cupressales > Taxaceae > Taxus > Taxus chinensis. The sequence goes on along the minus strand of CM034151.1, from coordinate 246,297,447 downwards.
CTACAATTGTGCCTCAAACACCACCAGATCTCACATACCAGGAACTACTGCATCTCCTACTGTGCAACAAAGATCTCTTGTAAATCTGAAAATAATACCTCTCACATGGTTCTACCAATGTGCAACCATATATGTGCACCAAGAAGTAAGTCTCTCCTCCTTCTCACTTGCATCTACCACTGCAAACAAGAAGACAACCTCCTCTACAATATTTGGATACTATCTGTATCCACAAGCTCTCTAACGAGCTACAGTACTAGATTATTATGGATCAACAACACTATATGATCTCATGGATCTATAATACAAGCTATCACAACAACTTTTGGATCTACAAGATGAAATACTATGTGCTTTGCATACCATGCAAGCCATTACATTCAGAAAAGAAAATACAAAGGAAATACAAAAGAAGACAACCACCTTCTCACCATTCAGATGTACATGTTATTTCCTTTTGTCCAGCTTCTCTCCATCGAAGCTTTGTCTTCATGTAACCTTTTTTTTTCTTTTGCTTCTTCTTCATCTTCAACCAAGGAGAATTAACATTCTCCATCTATCATTATGTTCTAACCCTAGTTTTCTAGCTTATATAAACTTAGAAAAACTTATGGCACCGTAGCTATGCATTTACAACCTTTAGATCAACTTTATAATAAATTTAGATCTAATTCCCATGAGTTAAATATAAACTTTCATGCACATGTAGCCAGTGCCGGTTACCCTGACCGTCGTCAGTTACCTTGATGCTAACTGGCGCCGATTACCATGACCGGCGCTGGTTACCCTGACCAGCGTCGGTTACTGTGTAAACCATCAACGTGTAAATCATGCTAATTGTGAAGCAATTCAGCTCCACAATCCTAACAATCTCCCACTTGGAGATAAATTGTTGAACATGTACTTGTACATGTACATCACTGTCCTCTACATACCATGAAGACCGTTTATTATTTATATCAATAATTATCGCAAATGAAATTAGGAATATTAAACCATCTTCTAAAACCAAGAAGATAACAAACCCGTGACTTACAATATACTTCAATGAAGCTACTCCTGAACCTTGATACACGAGCTATCCATACATCAAGATCTCATTGAATCATAACTCCAAGCCTCTCATGCAACTAAGCCACCATGACTAACACACATGTAAGATCTCCCACTCAAACTGAAATACTAAGCTTCAACTACAACCATAGCCATACCTATAAAAACAACCTTGTTCTCCAACCATCTATCCATGTCTCCATGCTACTACCAATGCAACTAACCAAAGACAAGTCAAACTGGAATAAGCGTGAGCAATAAACAAGATCCTAGGTAAGACAACCCAAATGAGTTCTACATGCAACAAGTGGGTGATCAATCCACAACACCTGCATAACTCAAAGAATCCAAACACTACATTCTGCAAATCCATCCCTGCATAAACAACTTGCATGTCCAAGACAACCATATGTAGATAACATATTTATCATGGAGTAACATAGTAACAAGAGGAAATACAAGCATCCCCTACTCATGCTCAAGGGCATCTAAACCATGATCATAGGCATCCATGTGCAAAACAAATATTTGCAACATCATAGACTCACAAAATAGAATCTATCCACATGTATAAACTTACCATATACATCCATCCATATCATCAGGCTCTCCAAAAACTCCAAGTCTCTCACAAAATAGCTCCGAAGCCACATATGAATCCTCTGCTTCATAAATGTCAACAAAAACAACCGTGCTACTAATAACTAGTGCAAATACCAGCGAAAATGTCATCAAACATACTACAAAAACCATCCAAGATGAAAGCAAACAAGGGCAACATCAATAAGATGTAAATATACAATGTTGTCACATTATAACCTATAACAAACAGATTTTCCTTCTTTACCATTCAATGTTAATAACATTTCTCTCTCTTCTTAACCTAGTTGAATAACCATCAACTGCAATCCCATAGAGATATCCAGACACTATAAATAAAACTAGAAGTGACGTCATCATGCAATAAACTCAAAATACATGCAAAATCGTGACTGTCCTCCAAAACCACTTGTGCCTCATGCTACTCTAAATAGTAGCATACTCCTCTCACTCTGCATGTGCATCTGTGTCCAACCTATAATGCTAATAACCATGAATTACTCCCACTCAACATGAACTCCTTGCACTGCCTCTAATAACAAGCTCAAAATATCTAATATATATTAGTGAGAAATAAAACCAAATGACAAAAATATACACCTAATTCCCTTCTTAACAAAGAATACTTCTACAACACAGAAGTTTGGACTTCTTGTGAAGTAGGTGAATCACCTTCTTTTCATCTGTGTGTACTAACATCTCTCGTTTCCTTCAACTGTGTGTAATCATGACTTTTCATTGAGGATCCCATCCTTAAACTAGTTATCCTTGTTCTCAAGATTCCAACATATCCCGAAAATAAAATTCAAGCTCACCAAATATCCATGGTGAAAATTTTACTTGTCCACATAATCCAAACATAATACCATTTTCTTGAAACGAAAGAAATAAAACATGAATCATATAGAGATACCTGACTCAAAGTCTCACTGAACTAACCGAGCCAACTCCGTCCTCTTTCTGATCCAAACATTGAAGTGATCTACTATGTTTCTACCATGTACACTCTGTGCAAGAAACACGACCCTCCAAAATAGGACATTGAACCATCCATGCCCTCTTCTACTATAAGAAACCCTATGCAAACTTGTTGTCACAGAGACCGACCACAGTTCGCTGACCAGTACTGGTTACCCTCTATGACCGATGTTGGTTCCCTGACTGACATCGATGTTGTTGGAATGAACTCAACACCACAAATTGGCATAGGTCACCAAATCAGGTGCCTACTCCAACCAAAGCTGATAGTTGTGTTGAGTCGGTCATTTCAAGAAGCACCCAAATCTTGCACAAAAGCTTAACAGCATTTATACATGCAATAAAATTGCACCAAGATGAAATACATCACCTTACCAACACTAAGATACTCAATTGCATCTTCAACTGAAGAACATGCTTCTCTGATGGAAACTGTACGCACCCAAAATTGCATGTGCTACATTGTTAGAAAACGGTTACAAAATTTTCCAATGATGATTCAAGTCCTTTCAAGAAGGTGTTCAAGCTCCAAAACCCATTTACAATGTATATTTGTAGCCTAGACATCCTTACTTACCCTTCCCGCAATTTTTTCCCGCTTCTTGCTTCTTTCTATGCATGTTTTGGCCTTTAGTGCAAGGATCGCCGCCCTTCCTGGCTGGGAGTTCTGAAACCACTGCCCAGGCAGAGCGGCGATCCTGACCAATTTTTCTAAATTTTGCCATGCGTGTTTTAACATGCGATGATTCACTTAACTTCACTTTTAGGATGCATCTATGAGCCAAATTGTCTAAAAATAGTTTTGATTGCTTGGTTCTCCTTCCCTCTTCTATTTTTGCATGTGTTTTAGTTAGTTGGAACTGCCTCTTCTTGCCTTGTGCATGAAGGCACATCCCAGCCCCAATTCTTATATATTCCATGTTTGTGTTCAAGAAAAAGGCCTGGGAATTTTTGTGTATCTTGCATAGTATTGTTGCCACAATCCTACTAGGAATTGCATAGCCAAGCTTTGATCTCTTGTGTTATCTCTCTTCTACTTGCATTGTAACCAGACTGCCTTCAAGCTACCATTGCTCAAACATCTTCTTCTCCTACTATTATTGAATTCCCAATTCCTTGGAATCATATGGACACACAGAGAAAGAAAGAGACAAACTGATAGGAAAAATTACTAAACAAGGAAAATATACTGCATTTTATGGTGTTAGAAAAATCACCAAAATAATTGCCCTATGGGGGTCTTACTAATGCAAGTATAACAGAGTACAAACATTGCCCAAAATTGGGTCTTTAACTAATGTGCCATGTTTGGTTAGATGTATACAAACGTTTCCCTCAAAGGGGTCTTACCAATACATTCTACCCTACACAATAGTTTTCAGGTTTTATCTGCGCATGAGATATAATGGATTTATCCAAATAGAAATGAGAAAATTACTGAGTATGTTAAACCTGTCTCTTAGTCTATCCCACCAATTTGGAAATCCAGAAGTACAAGCCAATGCCATCCCTGTCAAAGCAACATGTACTGATTAACCTGCTCCATACCAACTTGCTTCGAAGATTAGTAGTTTGCAGGTGTCGATTACCAGCTCTGATACCAAACATGATCCGAAAATAATCAGATTATTACGACCTGATCTCGGACCCTTATAGGTGATAAATATTTGCCGATAATTTACTCCTTTTAAGTAATCAATTTAAAATAATGCAAGACAAAAACGACAATTGCACACAGATTGATTACGGAGTTTGGCAATTGCCTACGTCTCCGGGTTCGTGATCGAACCGTTCCACTAGTCAAAACTTGTAAGTTACAATAGTACTTTCACAAGAAAACCTAATGGAATTTTACTTGCCTACCAGTACACCAGTTCTTCGGATGACAAGGGTGAAAAATAGCACCCGACTTCCACCTTCCTGGCGTACAATCTCCTTCGGTTGTGATCGGCCTTCCCGACGCAAACAATGCGAAGCTAGCACTCCAGTCGACAATCCAGGATTTGCAAGTAGTTGGTGTGGCTCAATGGGCCTATTGGGTAGTTTACATTTCACTCCCAATCACAAATATTCCATCTAATATTGCCTAAAATAATAGGCCAATAGACAATACTTGTCGACACATCCCGCAAATAAGCTTAACAAATAATAAGCTCGGGATCGGTGTCTCCGTTGCACCGGTGTCCACCGTTCCGCGCTCTAGCAATGAGCTTCTCCATTGCACCGGTGTGTAATGTGTGTCCACAACAAGCTTAACAAATAATAAGCTCGTGTTGTGTATTGTATTGCACCATGTGTGTCCAATACAATGAACGGGTTCCCTATTTATACAAAATTAGGGCCCAAAAATAATGCACTTGCATATTATCCATAGGCTAATATTAGCCTAATCCCGTACATAGAAATTTGGGATAACATATATTCCTAAGGCTATTTTTAACCTTAGCCTTACCCGTGCATGTTTAGGGGGATTTAATCCCATATGTAGCGGTTGTATTTTACATAGGATTAAAATCCCCACATATTTTGGCGTGGTATACACTTTTAAATGGGTTAAAATCCCATAAGGATCGGGGAATAAAAGCTTAGGCTTTATTTAAGCCTTTCCACGCGCCAATGAAGTGGTCAATGACCACGTTGGAGCATAACCGCCCCCTACCACCTTGTTCGCCACGTGGAGGTCCACGCATAGGTCTAGCCCCTAACAACCGCTTCACCACCTTGCAACGTGGTCAAGTCATATGTATTTGGCAGCTATGTAGCATTTTAATATTAATGTATACACATCAATATATATATGTGGCATTTTAAAAGTGGCCTTACCAAAATAATATTATTTCGACCCATACAATGTGGAATAGAAATAATCCTGTAGTCCACTTGTCGTCTCCCGATAGGCAAATCGAGCGAATTCGACGAGTGTTGGCAAGCCACGTGTCACAGTGCGATTCGGTCCAATATTGACCAGTTGACCAGAGTTGACTTTCCCATTGACCGAACATATCTAGAGCTCCCGATGTCCGTTTGTCGCATTCTCACAGTCGTTGGAAAGCTCTCGAGATGATCTTCTGCACTGACACCATTTTGAGATGTTTAGGGAACTTTCAGAAATGATCCCCTGATCATTTACCTATATTCTGTGAATTCGAAGTTCAATTTGTTTTTTATTTCCTTCATTAATGTAATTTATCATTGTTACATCATATCAAATAGAGTAGAAATCATTTTTTTTCCATTTGCAAGTAATTAGTTGATTTCCAAGAGGGCTTGAATCTTTCATAGAAACCCTCAGTGACGAACCCTCTTCTTCCCATCCCTGTGGATCTGAAGGAGAGAATATTTGTAGGAGGTTGAGTACATATCATAGATCATTTGGAAAAGTTTTTGTTTTAAGTTAGTTTAGTTTCAATACACTCAGCACAGGTGAATAACCACACCAGGTTATCTCGCTTGTTTAGTTTTAGTGTAGAAATATTTTAATTATTTAGAATAGAAGCAAGTTGTTGTTTGTGATTGTAATATTTCAGTTTTGTGATTTGTTTAGATTAGTTTTCTTTCAGCAGTAGCATAGATTGTCAGTTTCAGCTTAGTTAATCTGGACACTTCAAACTAATTTAGTGTTGAGATCCAAGTTAGGCAAACAAACCATAGGGAATTTACGCTACCCGTTCATAGCCTCTAAATCTCACCTTTTCCAATTATGTTACTAGGAAATCACACTACCAAGTCTTAGTCACTGATTCTCTCATAGCCAGTCATCCACACATTCAACATAGGTTGCTCTGGCACGACCTTGGGGGGTCGAGTGCGAAAGAAGGTCACGTGTTCATTTTCTTTCATACAAATTGGTGAACCCAATGTGAAGAGATAGTCTCTAAATGTTGTTGCATTCTTCGTCCATCCTTTATTCTGCGGGTATTCTTATACCCCTCAAATATGTCAGGATACGATGAGTACGGTCAACCCATCCTGGGTTTTGACATGTACAACTACCAAATAGGTATACCACAACAATCACCTTCACTCTCAACGTGGGCGGACAACCGCTCAACTGCTCAAAACCCTCTTCTTTAGGGAACCAATGTTGGTTCCTCTGTATATATTGAGGAACTTGACCAAATCACACAGACTTATCCTCACAAACAATCAAGTTCAAACAACATGACTTTCACTGGGAAAGCAAGTTCATCTCCTCGAGTATTGTTTCAACACCCCATTAGCATGCAATCAGACCAACTCCAGCATCTAGATGAGGAATGCTTAGAACGATATGTTATGAGTGAACAACACTTCCAGAATATGAACCGAGCTTTTGATAGGTTGCAAGGACAACGTGATGTTCTGCTCCAAAACAATAACACTACGCCTCCACCAACTAGAAATATTGCTAATAAGGGGTGGCAGCATAGTGAACAATTCATAGAAGGATACCACACTTCTCAACAACCTCCAAGGGTTCAACAAAAAGCACCTAAGCAAAGCACCACCCCATCAACAGACGATGTCATCTCGGCATTGGTAGACAAAGTCAAGGAGCAAGAGTTTTCCCAAAATGCTCAAAGTTCATATGCAGGGCAAGCAATAACTTCTCCCTATCCACAAAATTACGGACAAATACCTACTGTGCAGAATCCTCCAGTTTATACGGGTACTCCAAACCCTAGAGATTTGATGACTGGGATGGGAACCTTGGGTATGCCCCCTCACACCACATATGGATATCTACAACAGGCACCAGCTAGAAGTGCATTCTCAAATGCCATACCAGCTGGAAATGCAACGTTCCTTGGCTTCGTGCCTTCGATTCCATATCAAAGTAATCAACCCCCTACGTACACATGTATTTTAAATCTCCATAGGGAGATATGTACACTTACCCAGGTCTGTATGAACAACCGCAAGGGATGCCATACGCCCCAAAAAATGTTTACTCTATCCCATTTCAACAACCAATGCAACCTACACCTCCCCAAAAATTATCTTCAATGGTGGAAACATACGCAATGGGGACCTATTCTGAATATCTTAATGAGCCTCTAGACTTCTCCATCCAGATAGTCATGCTCCCAAGACCCTTGCTCGATCTTCCAAAATTCAAAGGGGAGGGCAATCCTAACACCCACATCAAAGCTTACACAACAGCCATTCGAGAGTTTCTCCCATGGGATGCAGTTGTGAATATTTTCCCTAATATGCTAGAAGGTATTGCTCTCGATTGGTACTATAGGATACTGGAGGCTTCAATACACTCCTTCAAGCAACTTGTATCATAATTTATTAAGGCTTTTGATGTGAACAAACTTTTGAGAACAGGAATCAAGGAATTCCTTCATATCAAGCAAGAGCACAATGAGTCCGCAACTCACTTCATTCAAAGGTGGCGACAGGTTCTCTACTCCTCTGCAAGTGCTCCAAATATGGATCAAACGAAACTTTGTGATTTGTTCCTCCACTCCCTCAATAGGGAAACAAAGGAAGAGGTTCAAAAGTTCCTGCTAAGGAGCTATGAAGAAGTGCTAGAGGGTGCTCTTCGAATTGACCAAGAAGCCATTGACAGTGGTCATAAGACTTATGGATCAAATGGAAGGTTAGTCACCCCTAATCAAAATAACCTTACTCCAACAGTACAAACAATAATCAAGGGCCCAAGGTCCTTAATAAGAACCGTGGAGTCACGATGGATGGAGTTACTAACCATCCCAAGAAGCCTAATGTTGTTATTCCTCCCAATACGAATACTACCAATAACAACAACAACAATGGAAACAATTAGATAAACAATAACTTCTCACCCTCAGTCAATGATGTGGATTTTAACCGTCAACAACAACAACAACAACAACCTCAGCAATCAAGACAAATGCAAGCCCAAGGCCCTAACCAATACCCAGGTGGGTATCTGAACCAATTCCAAAACCAAGGGCAAGGGTTCCCAAATTTTAACTATAACAATCAACAACTAAACAATAATCGTAGTTTTGAACCGCAACAAGGTACAAACTAAAGGCCTCGAGATTATGATCCTGATTTATATTGCGGTTTGCATAGGGTTTGTGGGCATGACGCAAGAACATGTCACGATTGTAATAAGTTTCTATAGTGTTTGCTAGAGGATCAAATACAGTTGTTTGTTGACATGTTTTTGGCAAACCCAACAACGCCAACTCAGAACACCTACATAGGACCGGTATCCCCACAAAACACACCACTCGGAATCTTTAACGATCCTCTCCCCACGCATACAAAAAACGGTAGAATGGATCCCAATGGTTCAAACAAAGGTATTGTAATATGAACCCATGATCGCGAAGCCTCAACTTTGTTGAACCCAAAAGTGGCACCTCATTTGAATGGTCGCCAGCAAACGAAAATTGTAGGGTTGGTGGAGTTGGACATTGAACCTCATATTAACGTTGCCACTAGAACCAAGGATTATTCTTTGCATCCAATCCCGATCTACCCAACTATATCGAATGACATTCATGATACGCTAGGCAAGCCAGTAGGAGCTTATGACTTGATCAATGACTTAACCAAGACTTTCTCTCACATTTCCTTATTGGATCTGTTAAAGAACTCCCCTAACCACAAAGCCGCTCTACTAGAAGCACTAGGTCTTGGTCATCTGATTAACCTCACCCCTCCTCTAGAAGCACAAATAAACCACGTGGAATTTTATGTCTATCCTCCAGAGCAGCTTGAAAGAGATGTTGGATTTGTATTCGACATCAGCAAGATGCCCACGGATGCTGAGATAGCTCGTAAAGGTGATCCGACGTTGTTTTTACAAGTCTAGATTTATAATAACTATGTAAAACGTGTGATGATTGATGACAGGGAAGTAGTTAACATATTCCCCTTCTCTTTCCTTCAAAATCTAGGTTACGAAGAGACCAATTTCTCTTCAACACGAAACACGCTGAGAGTCTATGACAACCTCAAGGCAACGTCGATCAGAACTATAGTGTTGTCAATCACCCTTGGGCCTTAGATGATACCAACCGATTTTTACATTATCGACCGGGAAACCAACTATAATATGATCCTTGGTTGTCCTTGGATTCATCGTATGAAGGCAATTCCCTCCACGTTCTTTCAGGAACTCAGATTCCTGCATTTAGGGAAGGTCTTTGTGGCGCAGGGTGATCCAAAACCCTTCGACATACATTTGGATAACTTAAAGAAGAGGCTAGGGGTACATTCTGAATTTGAGCTTCTTACGAATCAGTTAAACAAACCTACAAGTTCAGTACCATAAGAAAAATTGGTTCCTACAACAGAGCTAGAAGTCACGGGATTGATCGAAGGCATTTTGGCAGTCAAAGATGAAATTGTCATCATAGAGACAGTATCGTTAGGAACCGCAGCAAATATTGTCAAGCTATTGAAGAATGATTTACCTATCCTTTTTCTATTTGATTTTATGGGTATGGGACATACGTTGGGACTCGATTCTCTACCAGCATATGAGGTTTGTATGGTTGAAGTAACTAAGGTAAAGGAAGAAGAATCAAAGGATGATCCAACGTCCATTTTTCCAAGTAACTATTAGACTCTCCATTTTGATAGAGTCAAGTATCGTTTTGGTGTCGGGGCAGGGGTGATTCTTACCTCTCCCGAGGGAAGGACTCTATCTTTTACCTTCAAATTAAACTTCGAATACACAAATAATGGGGTTGAATACGAAACCCTTATACTTGGTCTCGTTGTAATCAAAAGAATGGGTGATCTTAATATTAGGGTGTTGGGTGATTCACAATTTATTGCAAATCAGATATCCGAGGTATATGAGACTAGAGCTAAGCATTTACAGCTCTACAAAATAGCAATGTTGAATCTAACAAAGAGTTTTGACTTCATATCAATTAAAGCAATTCCATGAGAGTAGAATCTCCTTGTAGACTCGATAGCAACTTTCGCTTCTCTCTTTACCCCAAGCAGTGAGTCTGAAGATACAAACTTCATGGTCTTGGTTCATGTAGAACCTTTGGTTCGTACAACACTGATAACTCCAATGTTGACATACATAGAGATTGAGAGTGAGTCTTTCATTGCAGATCATGTTGATATTGACAAAGAAATTCTAGGATATTTAAACACTCTCGCAGAATTACATCTTACTCATCACGAGGTTGATCTTTCCCTAATTCCACACTCTTCCTCCTATTTCGGAAATCCCATGATAGAATCTTCCCCTGGGAAGGAACTCAAAATTTATGAGCTAGGAGAAGAGGGGGATTTAGAGTTGCCTCTGGCCCCGCTTGAGTTTGAGGAAGGATACACCTCCTTAATCGAGGGAATAATCGATATAAATATTGGGACCGAGGAGGAAACAAAAATCTTGAAACAAGGATCCTCTTTAACTCCGGAGGAAGTTGAAATACATACATGTATCCTCAAGGAGCATCAAAGAGCATTCACGTTTAGCTATAAAGAAATGACGGGAATTGCATCACACATTGCGGTGCACAATCTTGTCACTAAGCCAGATGTTAAGCCAATCAAGCAAAAGTTAAGGCCCGTGAAGCCAAACGTGGCCCTCATGGTGAAGGAAAAAGTGATGAAACTCCTCAAGGGAGGGTTTGTCAAGCCAGTTGACTACTCGCATTGGGTGTCTAATATCGTCCCAGTCCTCAAAAAGAATGGAAAGATCTATATTTGTATAGACTTTCGAGATATCAACAAGGCTTGTCCTAAAGATGATTTCCCATTACCATCCATCGATGTTATTGTCGACGCAACAGCTGGTTTCAAGTTGTTATCTCTCGTGGATGGGTTCTCTGGATACAATCAAATCAGAATCTCTGAGGAAGATCAGGCTAAAACTACTTTCATAACTCCTTGGGGAATCTATTCTTATGTTGTTATGTCATTTGGGCTTAAGAACGTTGGTGCCACATACCAACGAGTAATGACTTATATATTTCATGATCTTATACACAATATTGTGGAATCCTACATGGATGACCTTTTGGCTAAGGCCAAAAAATGTTGCGATCACCCAAAAGGTGCTTTGTATCATCCTTTCTCGTTTAATCGAATACAGCATCACGTTGAACCCATAAAAATGTGTGTTCGGTGTAATGGGAGGCAAGCTTTTGGGATACATGATATCTTCACAAGGAGTTGATGTAGACCCAGCCAAAATCCATGTTGTATTGGAAATGACTCCACTGACGGACGAGTCTGGAATCAGATCTTTTCTTGGAAAACTTGGGGCAATCCGAAGGTTTACCTCTGATTTGAACTTTGTTATTCACACAATAAATAATTTGTTCAAAAAGTATTGTAGCATTGATTGGACAGATGAATGTAATCAAGCATTCGAGTCAATTAAACGATTCTTATTATCCCCTCCCACGCTCATGTCGCCTAGGTCAGATCGCCCTTTGATCTTAATATTTGCAAGCTACAGATGTTTCACTAGCCTGTAAGTTGGCTCAAGAAGATGATGATAAATGAGAACGTACAGTCTACTTTATTAGTCAAACATTGCTTGATTATGAGACACGTTACACATATGCAGAAAAAAAATGTCTTGTCACAGTCTTTGCGACAAAGCGTTTGAGACATTATATGTTGAATCAAGAAATGAGGGTTATTGTTAAGTCAGATAAATGTTGCGGATCATTCCTCACACAAGGATCCGTATCTAAGAAACATGGGCACTTCATAACTCTGATGGGAAAATTTGAGTTAACATTTGTTAATCAGAAATCCGTCAAAGGAAAAATCATTGTGGACTAGTTAGTTGATAATCCATTAGATGGAGGTGATCTAGTAGATCTAAACTTCCCTAATGAGTGTGTATACTTCGTCTAGACTAGGCCCCCCATTTCTACATGTCCATGGTACCTATTGACATCATTACTTTTATAGAGGACCATACGTATCCAAAAGGGGCAACATCGCAACAAAGAAGGCGGTTACGCGTCATTGCGACTAAGTACGTTATTTTGGAACAAGTGCTCTATCATAGAGCCTTCGACAGAATGTTGTTAATATGTGTTGATGCAGAAGAATCTAAAAAGATTCGTTATGAATCACATAGCGGAATATGTGGCGACCACTTCATCGGCCACGTCAGATTGCTCAAAGATACATCCGATGGGCTATTTCTGGCCCACTCTCAAGAAGCATGATACATGGTATTTAGAGTTTGTGCGCAGATGCCATAAATGTCAAGGTTTCTCCCATGAGATCCAGATACTGGCACAATCTCTAAAGGCCAATTGCAACCCCATGAGCCCTTTTCCACGTGGACCCTGGATTTGATAGGGAAACTCTCCCTCATCAACAGATGCCATAAGACACATTCATAATCAAACCACAGAGTATTTTACCTAAGTGGGTAGAATACATGCCTCTTACCACTATACCTGTGTCTGTACATCGCTAAGTTCATCTTGAACCATATCATTCGTAGGTAAGGGGTCCCACTGGTCATTATCTCGGATAATCACATCTTTTAAAAATGCCTAGTGTACGGGTGAATTGTGTAGCAGAAGTCGACATGATAAGTCACCACTTGGCTTCTCTTTATTATCCTCAAGCCAATGGACAGTCATGAGGCTACGAATAAGACATTAAAGTCCATCCTCCTTAAGACTGTTAAGGAGTGGCATGATACGAGATTGGCATTTAAATCTTTTTCCAGGCACACGTGGGCCTATGACAGACATGTCAGTTAAGAAGTCACCAACCGGGTGCATGGACCCCCTTTGTCTTTGGTATTTGGTGCGGAAGCGGTTTTAACCGCTGTAAAGGAGTCTAAATACCAAGTTTTTGTATTTCCCTACAAGGAATCTTGGGGGAAGAAGGCTATCGAGAAGCACGACTCTCTCAGTTAGAAAGTCTTGATGAGGCTAGACTCAACGTTGAATAACGACACAGTGTTTACAGTGACCGGATGGCTCGGTAATACAATAAGGAGGTCTACGAGCGTGAAATATATGAGGGAGCTTTGGTCTTAACACTTGAAAGTCGGATAGACAAAAAGACCGGCGAAGGAAGAAAATTCCAACCCAGGTGGTTAGGTCCATATCGAGTAATAGAAGGGTACAAAAATGGGAAGGATTAAATCACCTGGTATGCACTAATGGTGATGAGTGTCACTACTATTTGGGTTCTTCATCTAGAGGTCATCTACACATATCACATAATTAGATGATTTTCCTATGTAACATTAGGTGGTTGGAGGTAGATTTGGATTTCACTCTAGTCTAGAGTCATGACCTCTTCATTCTTGGTATAAATTTGTAAGGATCATGGGACTTATTCTACTATGAGGAATTTCGAACCAAATTCTTGAAAGGTCTTGCCAAAAAATTCATTCACACCTCTATGAGTGACATTGTGGAGTTTAAACCTTGCATCAAATAATGCCATCAATTCAACTATGCCTCTTAGACATTTTGTAGTGTATTGTATCATATCTGTTAGTGCAAAATCACAGCACCCCTGGATGTAAATCACGTTTCTAGGTTAATCACTTTGGCATCCAGTGTGATTGCATAACATTGAATCCTTTCTCCAAGTGTGGGACTTGTAAAAATGAGAAAGGATTCTCCAGAGAAGGCTGGTTCCTATTCCTCTGTTCAGATGCACACGAAATATGCAGAGGGTTTTCTCAAAACCTAATCTAATCTGCCAAGGAGACAAGGTAAGAAGATGCATAAAATAAATCTAAGCTAATAGAGGTGATGCACCGAGGAATGAAGAACACCTAGTTTTGCCAGTGAACACAGACCATCTGAATGTGATATAAGATCATGCACAGATGACAAAACCTGCAGTGAAAGACTAGGAGGATGTAAAAAATGAACACAGAAAGGGCTGAGAATCATCCACAGACATGCATTACTTGCTCCAAAGATTGATACAATACACTACAGAATGCCATGAGGCAGAATAGTATTACAGTTCAAATGAGAGGTTCGAATATCCACAAAATTGCACTGAGGAGAAGAAGGGAGAGGCAAAATAGAAAAATGTTCGACCCTTGAAAAGAATCTCCACTTTACAATATATAGAAAGAATGAGAGAGGAACGAGAGAGGGGAAAGCCAAATCTACTCCAACCACCTCCAGGTTGCATTTAATTCATCTCATTATGGCAGAAGCGGCGGATCCTGGCAAAACGGCGGGCTGTCTTACAGAAGCGGCGAACTGAGTACTTTAAAGTGGTTTGCTAGAAGCCATGCTTCTGCTTACCATTTTACGCCAGAGGTCTGTGATCTTGATAAGTTCATCTCTCCAAACTAAATCAAAATGCAAGTATGGTGTACCACGAAGTCATGTATTTCGAGAATAATGACAGCATTCCGTTAATATAAATGATGAGGTGCGTGAATTATGTGCAAAGTTAAATCGATAAGTCATGGCACGACTTCTTTATTATCCTTAGGCCAATGGATAGGCTGAGGCGTGTGAAAAAATCTTTCCCACGCTCTGCCTCCTTAATGACCCTTAAAGAGAACAAATGAGATTGGTCATTTAAAGATTTTCTCTAGCCTTGTGGACCTATCGGCGGGCATTCAGTTAGAAATTTCCAATAGTGGGAAACCCCCTTTTCTTTGGACATTTGGCATGCATAAGATTTAACCGACAGGGGCGAGGTTGCCAGACCTATCGAGTCTATGTAGCTCTTCAATGCAAAAAATCTTGGGGGAATTCTCTAAGGCCTATCGAGAAGCACTGCACTCTCTCAATTAGGACACGTGTCCTCTGATGAGTTTAGACTCAACGCTGACCCCTGGCACAATTCGCCCTTTGACGTTTGGACTCGAATCCCTTGCGAAACCGTACAATAAAAAGGTTGGTATCGAGCCCTTTCGAAATCCTTGAGGGAGATTTGCGTCTTAATGTCCCGGATAGTCCCAAACTGCTTGAAAAAAAAACTTCCGATCCGCCCGAAATGGGCTTCCTCGTCCCTCATATTGGCCGATGACACGTAGCGTTGTTTGATTGGCTTTCAGCTCCATATCGGCGATCCGCGTCCCGAAGACGTACAAAAATGTCCCATTACGAACTGTGTACACTAGTTTCGGGTGAACCGGCCGGTTCGCGTACTTACAAATATGTGAAATTGCTCTTCGGACTGTAAAGAGGTCATTACACATGATCCGGCCAGTTAGCATACTTCACGTATGTGTTTTACTGCATTTCCCGTATCACAGTTAGTCATTTTTCTTCCTCATTTTGGCCGGATCGGCTTCTCGCACCAACCGCGTACTTCTGTCCCAGATGTCCCTTTGCTTCACGGGCCTCCTAAATTTTTTTCGGCCGATCATTGCGCAAAGAATGTCCCAATCATGTCCCGACTGCCCCTAGGACTAGGACTTAGTCATTTTTTATGATTTTTCCTGGATCAATCTACATGCTTGGAACTGCAAAACTCTGATACATGTTATCGAAATTTACCCTGGGGGGGTGAAATTTTGACAACACATACCAAGGCCTGCATACTTGGTTCTGCTTTTGGTCTCTTTCTAGAATAGATGTCTTTGCATGTAGTCTGTTCTAGAAGCTTCACGGTGTCACATCTATCCCATATACATCTCTTTGGAAATAAGAACATTCTAAACATTTTTCCTAAATAAGTAATTCAAATGCAAATCCACAGAAAAAATTTATTTTACACATTTCTTTTCCCTACCAACCTTCGGTGTTGAGCATGCATCTCTTACTGGTGATGTAGGGTTGGGAAAGGAGAGCAATGCCCTTACTCGCCTATTCCTTTTCCATGGTGATGAGTCATTACTCCCTACTGGTAGCAGGGGGCAAGGTGTAGGGGGTCTCATTGACAAAATTGAAAGTTAGAGACAATTCATTCAAATATTGTGCAATCATGAGTCAAAAACAAAGTGAGTTAGATGTCCAAAAATCCAAAAGAGTTTAAAACCCCAAACCCAAATTTTGTTAACCAAGTGGTTATCTACGGATCTAAGTATAGATAAACTGGAAAGCATATCACATTCTAAACTATGTAGTACCTTGAGTAGGGTGAAGTAGTAGCGTCTCAATTTGGTTCTGTCAAACCATTGTTTTTCCCTCATCGTTACCATGCAACAAATTTTCATAACTTGTGCCTTTTTGACTCTTGGTGTTGAGCCCTTGCATCTTACTAGTTGCGTGGAGTTAGGAGTGGGGCAAGTACATTTACTTATCATATCATTGTATCACCATGTTTTGCCAAGACAACATGAAGTATCAAAGATTGCTTGAAGAAACTAAAGTTTAACATCACATTGTGTTCGCATTATCATATATCAGCATTATAAAATACAAAAAGAAAATCATTCTGTTATCATTCACGCCCACAGCATACATTCTAAAAAGGATATAAAAAAAGAAATTCAAAACATCTAGGGTACACATGAGAGATGAGTCAAAAGGAATTCAAACTCAGATATACTGGATTATTGAACCAAAAATAAGGGTTTGTATATATCATGGTGAATCAAGTTTGTATACAATGTCATCACGCACTAGGTATGGTCAAAACGCTCTCATTGAGCCCGAGATATACAAAAAAAATCATATAATGCCCAACAAAATGGCAACAAAGAAATAAACGGACCGGTGGCCTGGCAATCCCTCTGAGATCCCTCGGATGGAGCACAGCCACGTCCAGGGCTCCTACTGCGGCTGCAACGACATTGGGAATGAACCGAATGGTGTGAGTGCTCATGGTGGCAGTCGTTGGTTGTGGTCTCACTGTAGGAATGGTTGTGTCTCATCAATCGCTAAGCGGTCTCATAACCGGCTATCTGGGTACGAAGGGAGGTCACCACCCCCACTATCCTCCAAACAAGAGTAAACACATCAGTGTGTCTGTCGGCTGCTAATGGTTGGCCTGAGTCAACAGTCAACTTAGCTTGGTTATTCCCCATGGAGATTAGCAGAGTGTCCACGCACACCCGTAAAATGAGCTCTCGCCACTCCTGTGCAGTCACTGCAAACGAAAAAGAGTAAGAAACGATGAGTTAGAAAACCAAAAAATGCAAACCAAAAAAAAGAAAACTAACATTTCTAACTAACAAACTCGAGAGAAGAGTATCAACATACTCAGATCTCTAGGCATCCAGGTAGGGTTAGTGGTTGTTGTTACTGGTGGCTTCGGGGCCTCCCCAAAGCTAGAGGCCAAACATTTTCCTATCATAGACTTGTTGTCTCTCTCCCCATCTCAAGGAAGTGTCTCCTCTGAGACCAAGGTCTCTCTCTCTCTCTCTCTGCACTCGCCTCCTCATGTGTTGTTCTTAGCATATCCTAAGTGTCATGTCACTCAGGGTCGCTCTCCTCCTCCATATGGGTTGCCTTGCCAGCCTCAACATCGCCCCCCTAACACTCCATCTTCTCTCCGACCGACTCCTCCTCAGTCTCGTCTCCTGTGTGCTCCTCAGAATCGGAGTCTACGTTAATGGGTTCATCCTCCTCTCTAATGTGAGCAGGAGCAGCCGCAATCTAAAGCAAAGGCACTTGAGGGGCACCAGCTGCCCGTCGAACACGAACCACACGTCTAACTGCAATAGGCACTCTTGGGGTAACCATTGTCTAGCTGGGATCTCCTCTAGGGCCCTTCTGGGCCTCCTCAATGGTCCTATGGACTGGTACCACTGGGGGAAGTGTGTCAACATACGAGAGGTCAAACTACTGAGGAACCCAATCAAATGGATGAGTCTCGACTCTCCCGGCCCTGTCAACTAACTGGCATGTGGTAGAGCAAGCCACCACCGCGGTCACCTCATGTCCACATAACCCTACCATATCCTAGTAGGGTGTGGCAATCATGTATGTCATGGTCAAAGAGGCCACTAGCTGATGTGGCGTACTAAGAACCGACATAGATGTCCTCCTCGTTGTCCAAACAACCCCTGGATCCAATACTGGCACTCCCCTTCCAAAGGGGGTGATGCGCTCATAGACCCAGCTCATAAAAAGAGTGGGGTGGCTCAGTGACTGCCCCTGTAATCTGACCACCATGTACAAATCATGGTAGGTAGTCCCTAAGATGTTTGTTCCCCAGGCATATGTGCGGCCATGTGCCTCAATCTGAGTAATAATGGGAGCCCAGCAGTAGAGTAGTGTGTCACCTCCCTTGTCCTCGATCAATCGCGAGGAAAAGATGCCCATGATGGCTCTCCGGATGATAGGGATAGGAGCAGTGGCAATGGACCAAACCTTGATTCCCTTCTTCGAACCAAATGAAACAACGGTGTCTCCCATGTAGGTGGCACATTGAGTCATCTCAATCCTAGATCTTGTTGTCTCCAGAATCAGTATCCTCCCAAGTATTGGGAGCCCAAGAATGTGGTATACGTCCTCCACGGTGATGGTCCACTCACCTGTGGCACCTGGCAACCGGAAAGTGTTATGGTCTGCATCTTAATAAGAAAATAAGTCACACAATATGTGACTGGAAGGGGCAACATGGGGCACATATGCAATCCTCCAGATGCCTACCCTCTGGAGAGTGTCCCTCTCAGCCTGAGTCAACTGATCCAAGATCCCAGGGAACCAATCACACTCCCACTCACAGCTCCAACGAATGTACTCCTCCTTCTACATTCACCAAAATATGGAAAAAGGGCAAGTTAGTAACGTATATCAAAAGATAAGCCCATCAAAAACATGACAAAACATCAAAAATCCCAAAAAAATCAAGTTAATGCATGTTTTAGTCATTTTGTTCAGAACCGCTGCCCAGTGCAGGGCAGCGGTCCTGGACCGATTTTCAAAATACGCCTTCAACCCTAAAAATGCTCAAAAATGCTAAAAATGACCATTTGGGACAAAACAAAAGACTACCCTATGGGCGCCCCCCCTAAAAACTCACTTAAGACAACAAATTTTGGAAATAGTACCCCCTAGGAAAACTTTTCAAACATTTCACATTTTAGGTATGAAAATGCAAAAGTGAAAAAAACCAAACTTAGACTGCATTGGTCGATCTCCCGCTCATGGAGGCATGATCACGATCTCATAACGATCGTTTCGGTTGTACTCTCGTCGAAAATGGTCACCGTGGGTCCAGAGCTCCAAATTCACCAAATCGAATATTCGCAAATGAGTTGTTTTGATATATATATGATGTTTTAACCTCGTTTTGAGTGTATGGTTCACAGGGCTAAAGCGTTGGCACAACTATATCTTTATATCCACGCACAAATGGTAAGTCCTCTTTTTCGTTGTAATTTAGCGTTTATTTTTTGATACCTTATTTATCTGCATTTGAGTCTTCTCTTCCTCTTACATGTATCGGGAGCTTAGACAACGACATTTCGACACACGGGTGTGTCATGTATAGCTTCTAACTCCCCATTTCGGGAATGCCATACTCAGACTCTACGGTTTACGCCTTTTCATGGCTAAGACGCTTCTCTAAGGGGGCAATATGTATGCACCCAAAATTCCATGTGCCACATTGTCAGAAAACAGTTACAAAACTACCCAATGATGATTCAAGTCCTTTCAAGAAGGTGTTCAAGCTCCAAAATCCATTCGTAATGTATATTTGTAGCCTAGACATCCTTACTTACCCTTCCTGCACTTTTTTTCCAAATTCCATCATGCGTGTTTTAACATGCGACGATTCACTTAACTTCACTTTTAGGATGCATCCGTGAGCCAAATTGTCTAAAAATAGTTTTGATTGCTTTGTTCTCCTTCCCTCTTCTATTTTTGCATGTGCTTTAGTTAGTTGGAACTGCCTCTTCTTGCCTTGTGCATGAAGGCACATCCCAGCCCCAATTCTTATATATTACATGCTTGTGTTCAAGCAAAAGGCTTGGGAATTTTTGTGTATCTTGCATTTATTGTTGCCACAATCCTGCTAGGAATTGCATACCCAAGCTCTGATCTCTTGTGTTATCTCTCTTCTACTTGCATTGCAACCAGACTGCCTTCAAGCTACCATTGCTCAAGCGTCTTCTTCTTCTGTTATTCTTGCATTCCCAATTCCTTGGAATCATATGGACACAGAGAAAGAAAGAGACAAACTTATAGGAAAAATTACTACACATCTGGATTTACCTATATTCTGTGAATTCCAGGTTGGATTTGTTGTTTGCTTTCCTTCATTCTTGTAATTTATCATTGTTACATCATATCAAATAGAGTAGAAATCAATTTCTTTCCATTTGCAAGTAATTAGTTGATTTCCAAGAGGGCTTGAATCTTTCATAGCAACCCCCGGTGACGAACCCTCTTCTTCCCATCCCTATGGATTTGAAGGAGAGAATATTTGTAGGAGGTTGAGTACATATCATAGATCATTTGGAAAAGTTTTTGTTTTAAGTTAGTTTAGTTTCAATACACTCAACACAGGTGAATAACCACACCAGGTTATCTCACTTGTTTAGTTTTAGTGTAGAAATATTTTAATTATTTAGAATAGAAGCAAGTTGTTTGTGATTGTAATATTTCAGTTTCGTGATTTGTTTAGATTAGTTTTCTTTCAACAGTAACATAGATTGTCAGTTTCAGCTTAGTTAATTTGGACACTTCAAACTAGTTTAGCGCTGAGATCTAAGTTAGGCAAACAAACCATATGGAATTTATGCTACCCGTTCATAGCCTCTAAATCTCCCCTTTGTCAATTCTGCTACTAGGAAATCACACTACCAGATCTTAGTCACTGATTATCTCATAGCCAGTCGTCCACACATTCAACATCTGCTGCTCCGGCACAACCTCGGGGGGGTTGAGTGCAAAAGAAGGTCACGTGTTCATTTTCTTTCGTACAGAAACCTCGTCTTCATTTTGTGCTATTATATTCTACTTCTCTAAAGAAGCACATGCATCTCACTGCACCAAAGGATGCATAACTGCTCCTCTATCTCATACTCAGATCTGTAATCCCAAACATGTATGTGCAACGAAAATAATACAAGCATTGCAATACCAAGGTAACAAAATCATACCTCTATAAACCGGATCTGCAATCTAACAATCATGTTTGTGCCTCCAAGAACCAGGGACACCTCAGCAAATAAGATAGATTCGTTGCATCTTATAAAAAATCTTAAAATCTGTGATTTTTTGTTTAAAACCAATTTGCCCAATAACCGACCATGGTCAACCTGTAACCAACCATGGTCAACCTGTAACCAACCATGGTCACCCTACCGACGTCGGTAGCAACCTAATCGACATTGGTCACTTTATTCTCCAGCAACCTCACATTTCTAGCTTCCACTTGAAATTTAAATATCTTCTGCAATTTTCACATCAGGAAAAACAAACCATGCTCTCATACACTTGTCAGTAAACCACTAACAATATACTGAAGCAAAAACCTTGCTCTGAAATAACCAAGCTCCGATACCAGTTGTTGGGAATTCGGGACTGCATAATAGTGTTATGATTCAATAACAAACCCAATCATGCACACATGATCTAAAGAATTCCCCAAAATCTACAACAGTGGAAGTATAAACTAGAATAATCCAAATCAAAACAAAGTGCACACACATAACACAGCATGTACCGTGGTTCACCCAATGTGGGCTACGTCCACCAAATATATAGATCTCATATATATAATATAAAAAGAGTACAAACCAACTCTTCAATACAAGAGTACAATACATATCTCCAAGAGTATCTCCTCTCCTCCAGATCTCTAAACGGATATGCATGACTGCATTACAATCGTGCCTCCAAACACCACCAGATCTCACATGCCAGGAACTACTACATCTCCCACTGTGCAACCAAACTCTCCTGTAAATTTGCAAACAAGACCTCTCACATGGGTCTACCAATGTGCAACTATATATGTGCACCAAGAAGTAAGTCTTTCCTCCATCTCACTTGCATCTGCCACTACAAACAAGAAGACAACCTCCTGTACAATATCTGGATACTATCTGTATCCACAAGCTCTCCAACAAGCTACAATATTGGATTCCTATGGATCAACAATACAATATGATCTCATGGATCTACAATACAAGATCTCACAACAACATGTGGATCTACAATACAAGATCTCACAACAACTTGTGGATCTACAAGATGAAAGACTATGTGCTTTGTGTACTATGCAAGCCATTACATTTAGACAAAACACTACAAAGGAAATACAAAAGAAGACATAACCATCTTCTCACCATTCAGATGTACCTTCTATTTCCTTTTGTCTAGCTTCTCTCCATTGAAGCTTTGTCTTCATGCAATCTTTTTCTTCTTCTTCATCTTCAACTAAGGAGAATTAACATTATTATCTATCCTTATGTTCTAGCCCTAGTTTTCTAGCTTATATAAGCTTAGACAAACTTAGGGCACCTTAGCTATGCATTTACAACCTTTAGATCAACTTTATAATAAATTTAGATCTGATTCCCGTGAGTTAAATATAAACTTTCACACATAGGTAACCGGTACCAGTTACCTTGACCATAGTCGGTTACCCTGATGCTGACCGACGTCGGTTACTGTGTAAACCAGCAAGGTGTAAATCATGCTAATTGTGAAGCAATTTAGCTTCACAATCCTAACATCATCTATTTTTTGTTTTTTTTGTTCTTTCTTTTTTCTTTTCTTTGCTTTTTTGTTTATTTTTCTTTTTTTTCCCTTCTTTAAAAAAGAATATTTGTACTTAGCAAAGACACGTACCACCCTTTAACACATACTACTCGTCAAGATTCCACGACAGCATAATATAACTTCCCTCTATTTCAACACATGGAATTATTTGTTTTTCAAATAAAACTAAAACTTTAGAAAGCAAAACAAATCTAAATAAAGTCAATACAATGTGCCTTCATGCTTTCAAACACATTTTATTGTTTGCACAATGTCTTTTTCTTACGTTTTCAAGTTGGTTGCTCCTATGATGCGCTTCTCAGCTTGTACAAGTGTTCATGTTCAATGTTAATTTCAATTGCTCTATATGGTTGTGTTTTATTGTTGTTCCACACTCACCTCATGGCCATGTTGTCTTCAAACGCCCGCCTCTAATTTTTGTATGTCGCGGACACACCACAATCACAAATTCTCTTCAAAGACGAATGTTCAAAGCCTTTAAACAACAAGTGTTGAGGAGCTGCAAAGAGCATGGACTGCAAATAAAGCAATTTTCCCGGATGAAGAAAATACACAGTACGACTCAGAATATTCAATGATATGCACACATGGAGGTTTGTCAAAGAGATTGGAAAAAAGCTTGTATTCTTTTTTCCCCTACCCCACGTAAATAATGCTAAAAGCCTTTCTAAACCAGTTTCAATCAAGGTCTGCACAAAAACCTAATTTAGCAATGCACAAACCATAAATGCAAGAGTTTACTAAAGACTAAACAAAAAAACTACACTAAAGAAAAAAACCTTTGCATGCTTTCTTAAATTCTCATCAATTGAGGCAATTACAAATCATGAAGATGCCCCCTCCCTACTTCTAAATTATCACACCATATTCTCCTAAGCATTTCTGATTTAATACCAAATCAAATCCATAAATTGATTCAATTTGTTCAATAATGGAGAAGTACTTATATTAGCGTGTGTTCTCCTACTGAAGGGTCAAGCCTTATTTCCTAAAATAAAGGAGTCTTGCCTAATTCATATTCTAGAGGTGAGTTGTTGCGGCAACTCACGTACAAACACTAACACATCTAGTTACATGATTAATATGACTAGCTAAATATTACACTACACTATGTTGTACTAACCAAACTAAACAGACATTCGCAAATTGGAAAAAGAGGGTCACCAGGGGATACCAGGGACCTAGGAGGACAAGATAGGTTGATATCATGATGATCTAAAGGTGGTAGTATGAAGGGATGCATGATGCATCTATCACAAAGTGTTATGAGCATCCCACTCCCAATCCCTATGTACTCCTTATGACATACAATCCAAGAGAAGAATGCATCGATGAATCGTGCAAAAGAAAGTATTCAATGAAAATGAGGTATACATAAACTAATGCAGCTAAATATGCACTATGAGCAATGCTCCCTCAACATGGACATCAGATTGCTTACCACAGTGAAACATTCACTACCACAATTAGGAAATTTCCTGCATTGGACTAAGAGTTTTATACAATTGTTCAAACATGTAAGTATTATATTGGGATAGGAGACCATGATCCACAGATCACAAGCCACTACAATTTCTACAGGCACAAAACAAATTACAACAAAAATGATCATCATCTTCAATAGTTCAATTTGAACAATAAGCAAGAGGGAAATGCAAATTCACTACAAACATTGAGTCAACATTTGGATCAAGTTCTCCTCAATAGTGTTTAATGCATGTGAACATGAGAGTTAACAAGTGGTCAAAATTGTATTCTCCTATACACCTTAGACACTTGTGTGTAACACACAAGACATGGTGACAAAAACTATGATGGTAGCCTCACTTCAACACAATTATAAGGCACTTTTCGGAGTTGAAAAGACCCTTCTACTACTACAAAAGTACTTTTAGACACCTTAAATTAGATGTTGTCATATACATCAAATCTTCTACCGCTTGTGTCATTGCCAAAGCAATCAACAAAAAGCAAGGTATATACACGCCTTTGTTAGTTCTAAAGAGACTGTGTAAATTGGTTTCCAAGGACTCTCAAACTACTCTACTACCACGCATGGAAATGATTGTATTTATGCAAAAGGTCATAGATTATCAAAGACAATTTCTCACATTGTAAGAAATCAATCTCAGCTCTAAAAATAGCTCAATTATATTTCTAACTGTATGGGTCCACTTTGGATTGCCAACTACTATCATGTTTCAAAGGGGCACAAGATTCTTGAGCAATTTTTGCAAAGACCTTTGGTCTATGATGGACACAAAGTTGAACAAATATAATGCATTTCATCCTTGGACTAATGGTCAAACATAAGTGTTAAATAAGATGCTCAAATATATTATGTGAATGGACAAAGGAGCAAACATGGAATGAAATCCTTCCTTTCATTTAGCATAGATAAAACAAAGTTATGTGCAACTCTATCGCAGACAACTTTTTAGGTCTCATGGGCTTTCCAAGCTCTAGCACTCATGGATGTAGTTGATCATATGTCACCATCTACAACAATAACTTCTTTGGCTCGAAAGGAGGTTAACAAAGCTACAAAGTTCATTAAGCGCATTGAGCAACAAGTGCAAACCATTCTGCAAAGAGTCGATGCTAAGTACAAGTGCCATGATCAACATCAAGCGCCACACACCTTTTAGGTTGGTGATTGAGTATGGCTTCATTTGTGGAAGGTAAGGCTCACATGAAGTTACCGCAAACTTTGTCCACTTCAATATAAGCCCTACACCATCACCAAACAAGTAGGAGGTAACGATTTCAAGCTTAATCTACCATCATGTCTTGGTTTAAATCCACTCTTCGAGGCAAAACTCTTGCGCCTTTATTTCCCACCTTTGTCGGACACTTCAACAGGTGGATATAAATTTCGACTGCTACACAAACAAAAATAGACCAAATCATTCATGCCACTATCAAACAAACAAGACAATGAAATATGCCTCTTCCAAAACATCAAAGCAAGTCTTGTTCCTTCTCAAGGGAATGGCTTACAAAAGTTCAAGTTGCCAACAAATTTCCACCAAACAAGACAATGAAATATGCCTCTTCCAAAACATCAAAGCAAGTCTTGTTCCTTCTCAAGGGAATGGCTTACAAAAGTTCAAGTTGCCAACAAATTTCAACATCTTTCATAAAGGCACAAAATAATCACCATTGCTCTTTAAGGAGGGACAATTGTTCCAGGATGATCTAAGCCATTGATTGACTCGTGTTATAATGACTCTGAACCAAGTCATCTTAACTGTCAACTTCAAGACCATCCCAAGCACACATGGTCATATTGTGGAGTCCTAACCGCTCTTTGTTGATGCCGCACTACTCCATAAAACAACAAAATGAGGAATCTAAGTAGTGACAAAGTGATCAATTGCTATTAATGTAACAGTCCATCCCTTCATCTTCCACTCTTGTACATGAGTGTTTCTTTGATTCCTTGAATACAGAAAACTAAAATAGGGTGTACATTGGTGGTTAGACATCATATTACACATCTAACCTTCTCTAATCTTTGAACAAAACTATTGCATATACAATCTTACAACTTGCAGTACTTGCACAATATCTATTATTCTTTCATGTTTTTTCCTCTCATGTCAATTTGATTACAACTTTCAACCTTTATCAATTCATATACACTTCCGCCATAGCACATTTATAATGTTAACTGTGTTTATCCATTGGGTACCTCCTAGGCCTCGGGTCAATTTCCTTTACTAAAACCAAAAATATAAAATTGGCACTAGGTCATTGTAAAGTAGTTCTGAAATTTTTGAAATTCAAACTAGAAAACAATTAAAAAATTAAAAACTTAAAAATAACTTTCATAACCTTTGGATTAAGGTGCCACATTTTTTTTACTATGGAACTACTTGAAACTTAATTGTTGTACATATATTTTCAATGTGAAAGGCATTAGGAAAGAGGAAAAACATTGGTGCTCAAATATAAGATAAAACTACTAATACTTTAAGGTGTTTTATTTATTGATGGGAAAAGAGAAATCTTGTTGCAAAGAAAGAGTTTTGCATTTGAAAAGAGAAACTAAACAACTCGTGTTCTAAATCTTAACTTCAGTTAAAACATGTCTTCAAAAGAAGGAACACCTCATATAATAAGTTAAAATCTAAATATTTAGAAATAATTCAAAATTGTTTATTATTATTGGCGATTTTCTATTCACCAAGTACGAGGAAAACCCACTTTCTCCCAACCCAAAAAAAAAAAAAAAGTGGTGGAACTATAGCTATTTTGATTTGTCAATTACTTTTATGTATGAAATCTGATGATTCATCGCATTACATACCATGCCCCAACGTTTGATGATTTATGGTCGACGTCCAACAGCTTCCCTTCTCACAAAGGTTTTTTCATTGTCATTAGAATTTGTCGGTCCATCACTAACAAACTTGTTGTTACCACCCTTTCGATTTTTAGCATTTGGACCAATTACCTCTATCATGTACTTCCATCCATCTATAGGCCTTCTTCGGCTAAATATATGGGATTTGATAAAATTAGTAATCTGGAGACATGCACATAAATCAATTTGTCATGTCCATCAATTATTGGAAACAATTAATTAATGTCATGCATGTAAAATGTAAAATAGAAAGTACCTGAATTTTGTTGAAGGCCATGCGCCGCTCAAATTCCTGGAGAAGGATATCCTCCTCCTTTTGAGATATCTCCCATGGCTTTTCATCTTTAACAACTCCTTCCCAACCCTCTGGAAATGATTTAAAATTTGAGTCATCTGGTTTTGTATTATGATCCGCATAATCAAAGAACCTGCATTTTATAGAGCAATATATAACTTTGCGTCTTACAAAACTACTACAATTCTTGTAAGATTGTGAATTAGATAGTTTATTTTGTTGAGGTAAAAACATAGAGCTGAAGATGGCTGAAATGTTAAAATGAATCATTTTTCTTTAGTTACAACGAGTTTGTTGCACCTCAGTTTCGACCTTGCTTTTTATGGGGTTGGTTCCGCTATAAATACACGAAGGACATGGAAACTCATAAAGGAAAACACAGAAAATATAGGGAAAAATATTAAAGCTAGTTTTTAAACTATTCAATACAAAACATTGGCATCTCCATCTTCCTAAAGATATAATGTCAGTTTATAGTAGTTGATCAATGGCATGGATTCAATGCATCACTCTTCTTGAATCAATACAAAAACTTACGTTTCCACTCGCATATAGAAAGATGAATTCTCGGGGAAGCTATTTAGGGTACATTTGTACCTATCAATATTGCATCTCTTTTGAGTGTTTGTAAGTTACATTGTTTATGCTAGGTTTGTTCTTTTTCATGCTGAGTATGGCTCCTTCAACATAGAGAGAGTTTATCCACAAGCTCTGGTTTTACATATCCTTCGTTTTCAGCTATACCTATTTCTCCAAAGAGGAGAATCTCAACCCTCACATCAAGTACAGCTTTAAAAGAGTGATATGTGAACCACCTTCAAGGGTTTCTATCGCTTACCAAGTTTATAAGGTTTTTTATATTGGTCCTAAAGTTTTAATGTTGCACTAAAGATTAACAATTTATAGTGTAGAGTTATTTTGCTTGACGCAGAATTTTATGATGAAATGAGGATTTTGAATTAGCTATTTCATTTGGCCTCAACTTTTTTGTCATTTGTTTTAAAGGTTTTAACATTTTATAGCATTAAATTATTTTGTTTGATGCAGAATTTTATGGTGAAATGAGGATTTTTAAATAGTTACTTCATTTGTCCATAATTGTTTTGTGCATTTGTTTGTAAGTAGTATTTAATTTGGGTCCTAATAAGTACATTGAAGGTTTAATGATGTGCAATGGTAGTGTCAGTTAAAGGTATAATTCTTTCAAGTATGAACAATTGACTAGTAGTATTTTTATAAAGTAACTTTTTAAGAGTCGGGTATAGGATTTTAGAGCCATTTGATTTCTATGCATATGCCTGTGCATGTGCATTTCAAATGGGTTCTGGTAAAAGTCTTGTTTCAGGACAGCTTGCAAATAATCCATGCAAAGCTTTGAAGCCCATAAAATCAACCAATTAGATATGAATCTACAATCTATCGTGTTCCATGCAATGAGGTACAATAGATTTGTGTGTTGCTGAAAGGATTCTACCAGTCGAATTTTTAAAAAGCCATATCTATTTATCAATATGTGAGTGCACCTTCTCAAAAGTTGCAAATCTTTTTTAAATTTTTCCCTCTGCAGCATTATCTGTGAGATATTTTAATGGCCTCATAAAAATCGTAGGCAAAAATCAGCAGAATACTTCAACCATAATCCTCCAATTTTTCCATCTGCCAAAGATCCAAGGTCAAGCACATAATGCAAAGAAAGCCAAATGTATATTGATATCTGGAAGTTTTTGTTCTAAAATTTTATTGCCTGTGGAATTTCAGTTACAGCTTCAGAGTTGTAAATTTAGTTTGGTATATTGATTAAAGCGCTTGATTGGTACAAAGGAGGCCACGCATTTAAAACACGTGAAGTGTGTTCTCAATTGAAACTACAATAACTGAAGGTTCGTTGGAGAGGGGTCCATGATATTTGTATTTAATCTAAGAACCAGAACATTTTAACTATAGAGGCGTCTTTTGTTTTTCATTTAAAAATGGTTTGTTATTGTGGTAAAGGTATTTGGTTGTATGATGGTCATGGAATTTTATGCTGCTAGGTTGATTTTTAGTTAGAAATTAAGGCTCAGATTTATTTTTTAACAAGGTGCTAATTTGTGGTTGCATTGGTGAGCTAGTGTAGATTGCAAAGGTACTCAAAACCTTATTGGATTGCCTTTTAAAACTTGCATATCTTGAGCATACACTGATGAAATTGAATATTTTTTAAACCATATACAATTTTCAAACAATTTGCTTCATATTTCCAAATATTTGTAGATTTCAAATGTTCTCCCAAGGCAAACATTTCAACCTTAAACCCTGATTGAAAACTTGATGGTGCAAGTTATAGTGTGCATAAGTTTAAAATGATGGACAAATTGATGGATAGAGACTTGAAGCATCTAGACTCAGGTCTTGATGTTGAACCAGGCAATTCTAGAGGTAAAGATGTTTTTGAATACAGGACAAGAACTATTAGCCATATTCTATGAATTAAAGTTTACCTTCTAATATTCAACACATTCAAATTTTGGATAATAATGCTGGTATTTGGAAAACCTTGAAAAACTTGCAAACCAAACAATTGGGCTAGGAAAGTGCCCTATCAAATCAGATGTACTGACAATAATTGTGCAAGATTGTGTACCCAGCTATCGTGCCAGATTGAAAGACGTCAAAAATCAGCTAGCTGCAATTGGGACGGCTTCTGTCAATGGCAATACTTTCTTTCAAACTGTGATGTAACACCCTACCAAAACCATATGAAGTCTTTACTTGTAATCTACTATAGTGACTAAAAAATGATAAAACTAGCCCTTATTTTGATGATTTGACTAGCATGTTGTTCGGAAAAGAATATAAGTTGTAGAGCATTGGTATCCTTGGTTTTTAGCATGAGCCTTTGTAATCAAAGTTATAATGAAGTAAATAAGGGAGTCTATTGTGCTACTATTGGCTAGATTTTCTGCACAACTAAAAACCTAGGCAATCATGAGATAAATCTCCCTCATTTACCGGTGAGGCCCCCGTGTAAAATGTTTATCAATCTGGTACGTATGAAACTTAATAACTATTTGCGGGGGTTTTACTTTAATTACAAAGCTCATGAACCATAGTTATATAGCAATCTTGCAGCAAGTAAAAAATTGTTTAAGAAATGAAATATTTATCAGAAGGGAGGAAATAATGGACACACGGAAAAGAAGATAGGGAAGATGTGCAATTCAATCAATAGATAACAGAGTTAATCGCATGCACATATGGATTAGATAACCAAGTAGATATCACAATATCACAAAATTATAAGCAAAGGAAAAGCTCCTAGATCTAGATCTAAAATAACACAAAGTTTATCTAGAAGATTTGAGATAAAAAGCTAAGAAACAAAATGCACCATGGCCACAAAGTTCTCCAGAAATCTGCTCCTTATGTCAATTCCTTGGCTTTCACAATAATGACTATTAGGGGTTTCAGCACAAAGTCAGGAACATCAAGAATGCTGACTTAACAAATTCTGATCCCTTAACCCGAAGGTTCTTCCTCCTACTTATAGAATGTAGAGAGGGAAAGTACAAATGGGAAACTTTCAACTAAACTGAAACATATGTGGAAGCAAAAGGTAAAGATAAAACATCTGAGCAGTATTCCCCCTCTAAACTTCCTCTTTGCAAGACATGCATCTGAAAACTAAATCAATGTCCTACATGTCTACTAAATATTCCCAAGTAATTGACTTTTTCCACATAACTTAAAGGAATGACTTTCAAAACTAATTAACTTTAAAGTTTTACAATTATAATCTGATTGCTCAATTGCTTTGTCAGAGAAAATAAGAGAGAAGAAAGATGTTACATCAGTTGTAACAGTCTATATCTTCTTGTCCTTGTTCTGATACTGAATGCATACTTGATCCAATATGCAATGTAACTTCAGCATCTTCCATCTGTCTTAGCACATGAATGATCTGAATGATATCTCTGCCTCTGAATCTGCAGACAATCCTTTCATCTCAATACCTTGATGACATACTTTGCCTTTGATCCTCACCAAACTAGATTTGGCCCAAACTTCTCGCAATGATCTAACTTACAGTGCCATCTAACTTACTGATGGAATTCGCTCGTGAAAGGCTTTACAGTTCCATGCAATTCTCCTCTTGCACCATGCAAAATAGATCCTTCCAGGGAATTACATGCACTAATGCTAGGAAATGATCCATGTGTCGTGAAGTAACGTTTCAAACCAAACTTCCTCACCTTAGTGAAAGTGATGACATTGTCATGATAAAGACGGATGCCATATTCTGGAAGTGCCTGCATCCTTTTCAAGGCATAATACAAGTAGATCTCCAAATGGAAAGATACTGCAAACTCGGAAGATTAGCTTCCCCTTCTCAAGCTAATCCATCGGGCAGGAATCTGTTCTACAATGCAATGACCTCTCTCGGTAACTTATGGGCTATGTTCAGCCAAGTACAAGAGGTTGACTCTTAGCCGGAAGCTGTATTCATATTTATGAGTGTTTGTCACCAATTGCTTCAGCTGATTCTGATGCATCTATTCAATGTATCAGACTTTGGGCTTCTGTTGGCTTCACCGCTCTGAGTTGTACATGAAGTATTAACTGCAAATGATTCAGACAAGTATGCAGTCCATAGCATCGAATAGGTTTAACCTGGTTGCTTGCATCTTCCACTTTCTGCATCATAATGCATCACTGCACCTGCTATCTGTGCTAGAAATGGGTTGCATGTGGAAGCATTTAGCTAAAAATGTGGTAATTTATCTCATCCTTGCACTCACATGATCATCGCACAACTAGCCAGAATACATGTTTCTGAAGCCTTTCCAACCCTATGCACCAAAACTGGATGCTTTGTCAAGCAATTAAAAAGAAATAGAGCATCTAGGCAATGTCTAGCTATGTCCAGACTGGGTCGTATCTTTTTGTGGTGGAAATTGACCTGGATGAGGTACTCTGGTTACTGTTATGTACTTCTGCCATGCAGCTCCAAAATTCCTCACTTCTTCCCTTAAGTGCTAAAACTTTACATAATCAGCAAACTTCTATCCTGATCCCTCAATGATCCAACATTCCCAGTTAGCACTTAGCAACTTCAGGTTTTCCAAAAAGTCCCGACTTAGCATTCAAGAGCAACTGCAAGTTCGTGTTCCTCCAAGTTGAATTCTTCTCTAGCCTCTGGAACCAACTACGAAGTCAATTCTCATTATGTACTTTAAGTGATTTAACTTCTCGAAGAATGGAGAAAAATAGCCTTCCAAGAAGCTACCACCTATCCTCGCAGCTCTGAAATTCCTCCCCATCTGAAACCGCTATACGTGATTGTGGCTGTCATCCTCTGAAAAAACAACCTTCCAAAGACAGGCTCTTTCAAATTCGGCCATCTTCCTGGCAGCTTCAACATTTCTTCAGGAAGAGGCACTGAACGAAGTGGCTAAGGAGAGAAGATGATTGTTGTCAGATTCAACAGAGGAATGACAATGTCCTGCTGAGGTGCAACAGTCGGTGAAGTACTTGGTGCTGGAGAAGCCGGAACTAACATCATAGTCGTAGAAGTGATCTTTTCCTTCGAATGAGACCTTCTATGCACTTTAATCTTCTCAGGCCTTCTATTGCTTTCTCCTCCGTGCTTCCTCTTGAAGGAATCTCTTGTCCGAAGTTTTCTGTGATTTGATTCATCAATGTTTCATCAAGGCAATATCCCTTCATCAACAACCAGTTTGAAGTATTGACCAAAACAGCGGCAGACCTTTCCTCGATCGTATGGCAGCGCCCTACATTCTCCTGAAGTACAGCTCTATCTCCTCCCATACGATGGTATGTGTCAATTAACACAGGTCCATCATCTTTAAGATCCGCAGGTATCCGTGCTAATCTAAAGTCAAACACTTGCCACGCTGATAACCTGCTAAAATCTTTCTTTCTAACCTCATACATGTTAGGAAAACGGAGTAGTGCTCACATATTTGAGCAAATATATATTTGTGATTATTATTATTAAATGTGTAATGTGTAAACAGTATTTGGTTGGATTGTTATAGATTTGTTATTATAAACAAATCATAACAATATTCTTGTTTTGTGGTCACGTAGAATAGGAGTGTTGTTGAGCAACCTCCATATTTATAAGAAAGCTTACTCCTATATATATATTATTCTGAATGTATGAAAGATCTGGAGAGTTTGAATACAATATTATTTCTCCTGTGTGACAAGCCTGTTGTACCAACATTTGGTACCAGAGTGACTGTTATGGAAGGGAAGGCAATACAATTGCAATATAAAGGGCCGTAGTTGTTGCTGTAGAGCCGAAAAGGATAGTAGTTGATTGAAGAGCTTGAGAAGAGTCTACTGCTACGGCTATTGAGTGTGCTGACAGACATACTGCGAGCGCTTGAGGCAAAGAGTCTTAAATTGGCGGCTTTGCATCTGATCATTTATAAATATTATTTTTTCCTTACACGGCATTTGCATTTAAAATATAAAGTATCTGTATCTTTCCTTATTGACGTGTGCAGTAATGTCTGGGGTGCAGATCCGTTTTTTGAAAATAATAGTTTTGATATATATCCTTTATTAAAATCAAGATATATATTATTAAAAGCAGGCTGCGCAAGATATATGGTCGGCCCAATTTAAACAGAGCAGGCTGCGCAGGATTGACCAACAGGTTATAGGCCGCATGCATAACTTCGACAGCCAGTATTTATTTGAATATGAAGTCAGATCTGTCACAGCCTTGACGTGTGGCTGCACAGCCTTTAGAAAATCTGCTTGTTTACATCAGTAAGTTGGTTATCTGTCAAGTTCTAATATATTTTATCTCTGCCAGTATAAAGAAGTTTATTATTATTTGGTTCAAGTTCCCTGATTTAGTGGAGTTTCAAAATGGAAAAGATAAATTTAATTGAAAGGTTCGATGGTAAAGATTTCCACACGTGGCAAGTAAGAACCCAATTACAATTGATTGATAAAGACTTATGGGACATTGTCGAAGGAAAAATTAAAAAACCGAATGATGCAGAAGAATCAGCGAAATGGGAAAGTAAGGATCGGAAAGCAATAGCAATTATCGGCCTTGGTCTTTCTGATGCATATTTGCATCATATTGATCTAACCAAGTCATCTAATTACATTTGGGTGACATTGAACAAGTTATTTGGATCTCAAGCAGGTAGTGCAGCAATGGCGTTGAAGCAAAAACTTTTTGGGCTAAAGATGGGAGAAAATGACAATATGGTTCAACATATAAGTAAGTTTCGATCCATTTTAAATCAATTAGCAGGAATAAAAGCAGAGGTAGATGGAGAAGATGCTAAAGCAATCTTACTAAATAGTTTGCCAAAAGAATATTCAAGTATTGTTTTTACTCTTAGTAAGATCAATCCTAGTTTGGAAAATTTAATTTCCTCTTTGCTTGATGAGGAAGAAAAAACCAAAAGGTCTGTACCAGAAGAAGAAAGTGTCATGGTTGCAAACAATAAATCATCATTCTATAAAGGTAAAAAAAAGTTTGTATCGTCAAAGACACGTCTTTTGTGTCATTACTGTAAACAACCAGGACATGGTTTTGTGAATTGTAAGAAAAGAGCTCAAGATCTCTTAGATGATAAGTTGGAACAAAAGGCTTTAGCTGCTGAAGAAGATTGGGATGATTATTCTAATCCTGCAAGTGACAATGAACCTATCAATTATTCAAGTGATGAAGATTATCTATTTTGATATCCTCATATTGGAGGATGGAGGCAACGGAGGCAGGAGGACAGTCAGCGTCCTCGAGTTTGTCACTACCTCAGAGGCCACAAACTGCTTTAGTGACATCTTGGTGTTTTGTGTGATGAATAAGAACAAATGAGCATCCTTGTTCCTGTGTGCAGTGCAGTGCTTGTTTGTCCCCCGAGATGATAATGATTTGTACCATTGATACTATTGCAGGAAGTGTTCTTGATCAGACTGATTTGATGGTTGATGTGAATTGGTTGAACGGTCCCAATTCATGTATTCATCTAATAGGTTGAACGGTCCCTGGATGATGTAGTTCCCACAGTCAGTGTTGAGGATCGAGACCATGTGCAAGCTACGGAGCGGCATACTGCTTGGTTGAAGATGGTGTTTTCCCCATGTTCGCACTAAGGGGGGGAATGTTAGGAAAACGGAGTAGTGCTCACATATTTGAGAAAATATATATTTGTGATTATTATTATTAAATGTGTAATGTGTAAACAGTATTTGGTTGGATTGTTATAGATTTGTTATTATAAACAAATCATAACAATATTCTTGTTTTGTGGTCACGTAGAATAGGAGTGTTGTTGAGCAACCTCCATATTTATAGGAAAGCTTACTCCTATATATATGTGGAGAAAACAAACCAAAACACAGACAAAAAGAAACAAAACAAGTTGCGGGCTATTGCTCGAAAAAATTCTCCAATTAGCTGATCTGCAAAAATTCTTCCCCCGGGGTGAATGTGTTGTGGTAATAATGATGGGGTGAAGTGCTTTATATAACCTAAATCCTCCAATTTTAGCTGAATCTATTTTTAAAAGAACTTTATTTATTTTACTAAATAAATAAATAAAACGCTTTCAGACAAAGTCTAATGAAGGGATTGAGTGAGTTTTGGCATGTGGGTATTTGTCGAATTTGGCTTTTATGACTCTATAGGAATACCTTAGAGCAATGCAAACAACTACAGGAAAAACAAACACAAAACGACCCATTACTTTGAAAAGAACGAAAAATTTTAAAAGGGGTAGTCCTAGATTTCAGGGTGAAATCTCGGGGACACCAACTACGATGTACTAGTTGTTTTAGGAGTGTTGATTGAATTTTTGTTATATGGGTTTATCCCAATGGAGTGGGTTATTCCCCAACTATTGCACTAATCATCCTAGGGCTTCCATGCTTCTATATTATTGTATCATGCACACGGCTATGAGCATGGTATGGATATATAGAATGGAACATTGAGATATCATTTCATGTTCAGAAATGAGTATAATTATGTGATTAATAAAAACTAATCTATTTCCTATTCTTTGTACAGTGTGTTATCTATACTACAATGTTTGTTTGTTATTCACGTAGGATGGCCTCTTTGTAAGTTTTCCCACCTATATTTCTGGCGTCGTTGCCTATATCAAATTCATGTAGTCCATGCAATGCTCGTCCCTTGTGGACGGCGCTAAGAAATGTAGTGTCCCTACATTTCTGCCAGTGTTGCCTAGTTCAGATCCAGAGGAGCTGTACAATATTTGTTCCATCTATGTAGTAGACTGTTCAAAAAAATAAAAAAACATATCAAATGGGAAAAAAATAAAAGCTGACGGGGTGTATAACAAGCTACAAGATCATCAAGGTTAGACTCGACAGTGAAGAGAGAATTGTTGGTGAGAAAGAAACAATTGAGATTGGCCAAGAGGCCCTACATAAAAGTTGGGGGAAGTAATGAGCATGGAGAAGACGTGCCCAAGTGGCAACCTAGAGTCAGAGACTGCACCCAAGTGCCTGGAGGATTGAGGTGTGATGACCAGGACCAGCATTACTACGAGAGCATAGGTACAAACCAACCAGTCCAACTAGAAGGGGCTTCTGCAGGTTCAAAAATAAAGGGAAGCTATCCAAGGCCAGTCTAACCAGAGAAAGGGGATACTGTTCAGACCACCAAGAAAAATAGAAAACAAAGACAGTAAAATAAGATCAGATGTGAAATCAGTCAATGGTGCTCAGAATTTGGTAGGAGTTCGGGGTGATGAGAACGTCTATGCTGGCAAGAGAGCTACAGAAGTAGCAGGACATACTATTGTACTAAAAGAAGAGAGCATTGCAAGATGACAGATAGCACTATGTGTGGAAGCAATATGTTTTCTCAATTTTTAGTGGATATGGCATTGAAGTTTCACATATCAGCATGAGAAAAAATATGAGTAGAAAAAACACTATTGTTTGTAAAATATGTTTCTCATAATTCCTAGAAGTGCCATCAATGTTCCCAATATTATCCTAGGAGCAATCTGAAAGGATGAATTCAACGAGTGTTGAATCAGCCATGAGGGTGTCACCAATAGAGCTAGAAGGGAGGACTGCTTACAAGTTGGAGTCCGTTCATATGGTGGGAAATTGCATTTTCAAAAATAATATTATGAAATTGTTGGGTTGGATACAACCCATTCCCAATCAGCATTTATGGGAGCCATTGATGACAATCAACTACAGAGGTTGGCGGGATACTCTAATCTAATAATATTTGAAGGTCTTTGCTTAGTCCCACTAAGAAAGATAATGATGATTCCATAACCAGACCTAACTATGATCAACGAAGTGTACAATTTGTTTTGAATACAAGGGTGCAAGACAATGAAGCAGTTACTCTCAAGAACCTCAATGGTGAAATAGCTGTTTTGAATACAAGGGTATGAGACAATGAAGCAGTTAGACTCAAGAACCTCAATGGTGAAATAGTTAGTTATGCAATTAGCAGTTCTAAGTTAAAACTATACAAGGTCCAAAACAACCATAATGCAACTACCACTGAGAAGGAAATTGTTAGCAAAAAGAGTCAATTGCATGAGACAAGGTGGAGTTTGAAAGTGCCTGTTATGGAGCAAGTACGAGGAGATGGTACGAGAGGAACCTAGTGTGCAATGTGTTATTATAAGGGGTACTTCCCACCCAATTGTCAAATAGGAAATGAAAAGTAGAAACAAGTAGGGACAGAAGAAAGTGGCTCCAAGAAAGTGGGAGATAAGTCAAAATATAGAACGTATCTAGACCACCATCTTTCTAAAGATAGAAAGTGGGATCCTTACGATGTAGAATGGGGGACAAAAGAGCCAACATCCCAAAAAAAAGGCAAAAATCAAATGGACCTATATCGAGCTTCTTTTTTTTAAAAAGACACGAGAAATAAAAAACGCTCTGAGAAAGAAAGAAAAATTTAACTCCTTTGCTAGCATTTGGAACGATACTAATTCATAGCGGAGTTAGCGATATTCGAGATGGCATATTGGGAAGAGAACCTTATCACGCTTAGCCCATGACCCTAAGGAAATATAGTGAAGCCCATGGTTAATAACAAAGCATGGAAGTCAGGATAAAAGAAGACAAAATAAATCAAAATATCAAAGTCTAAGCATGTCCGAGAAAATTCTAAGTCAATAAGGAGGGACTAAAGAGCAAGTTTCAAGGAATTAGCAAGAAGGCCTTGCATAGATGACTAAGTTTGTCTGAGGCATCAAGACCCATTTGGGACATGTGGAGCGTCTATTTGGGATAGGAGGATATGTCTATGACATGGAGTCTATCGAGAAGACTTCCTTGTCCATCCAAAGAAAGCCCATCCTTCCACGAGGAGAGGGGTCTGTCACAACTCCTACTCATCCCTATCCATCCTAGACTACCCTCTCCCCATCCTATCTCACCCCCATCCTAGGCTTCCCCACCCACCATATCCCACATTCCTTACATGTCAATGCCGCCCACATGTCAATTAAAGCCTTTCACCCATCCATCCAATTCCCCCACCCATCCTTCTGAGTCCCTTACTCTTCCTTCCAAATTCATCAATGTAGCCAAACTATCAAAGATGAATCATCTGTCCCATATCACATTTAAACCGTCAAAGTGAGAAAAGTGTTTGTCTAAGATAAATTCATTTCACATGGGTCCTTTGACGAAAAAAGTGGGTTCATCCAAAAGACTTAAAATGCATTAGTAAAGTAAATTAAGTGGATAAAACATGTTAAGAGAAAAAAAGGAAGAAAACACTTACAAGAAGATTGGCACTTGCCTACAACAAGAAATCAGAAACTCATTCAAGAGGCAGAAGTAGACTAGAAGGAATGTCACTCAAAATCGCCAATTATATAGAATTATTTCTGGACCAGAAGACCAAGCTATTCCAAACATAATGTAAACTATATACGCGCAAAGATGTCGGGCGGAATTTACAGAACAAACCAAGGTTGAAGGAAATTTGGAAGAAGTACCTACAAACAAAAAAACAAGAGGACCACTTCTGTGTGAGTGGTTTGAAAGTTTTCTCATAAGAGTCCCAAGAAAAGAGGTTACATGGCAAGATATCATTAAGAAATACCAAAACCCTTAGATACGTAAAAAGCCTCAAACCTTTCCCGTTAAGGGGTCTATCGTATTGTTTCCATCTCGGAATGAATCAAGAAGGCTTAATTGGGTAATCCGGGGGTTTCATGAGTTGGTTGTGTCATCAGGGATTGTTCGGGCTCCTTGATTCATGTTGGTTCTTTCCACCTCCCAAATGGTTTGTACAATGCTACTGAAGCCTCCACACTAGTTCATGGTTCTGGCTTGCTCTTAGTTGCGGCATTGATCGAAATTGCATTGAAGGGGATTCCATGGTAATCACCAATGTTGTCAAATCTAGGAAATCCAAGACATGGTGTATAGATAATATTCATACCAAGCTCGTCACCTTCTCTCCCACTTCACCAAGTGGAGTATTCAGCACTGTTATCGGGCAGCTAATAGGGTGGCGGACTTCCTAGCAAATTATGGAGTTTCCCAAACTCTAGATTATTTGGTTGACAACATGGTAGAACCATGGCATGGTCTTTGGGAGCTGCTACCCCACAATTTACCCTCCACATCAGCACATCAGCACATCATCATTACGGAAACATTGGCTCTATCTCCATATCAAGATATAACTAAACACTAGTGGGTTGATCACACTATCTTTTACACACCCATCAGAGGTTTTGGGATACTGGATCCAATCCTCCTCACACATGCCCTCCCACTTTTACTGATGGCGTTCAACTTCATTCTCTCTATCTTGTCTCTCACATTCACCTTGTTCACCCTGCTTTTGCTTTGTCCCCACGTCTGGCTTCCACCAATGAGAGACCAGTTGTTTCCATGCTTCCATTTGGCCAACTCCAAAAGGGAAATGGTGTTCTTTTCTGCCATGTCTGATAAGCAGATGCATCACATTTCGTCATACAGTCTAGGC
The DNA here is from genome assembly GCA_019776745.2 of Taxus chinensis. Taxonomy (NCBI): domain Eukaryota; kingdom Viridiplantae; phylum Streptophyta; class Pinopsida; order Cupressales; family Taxaceae; genus Taxus; species Taxus chinensis. Next base: position 246,256,615 of record CM034151.1, on the reverse strand, counting down.
TAGTGATGAGCACCATCAAGGTGGTCCTTTCTGCAGAATATGTTGAGGTCTCCAACCTTCCTCGGGTGAACTTTGAAATCGCCTCCGTCTTCGTCGACAATCTGTTCCATATAGCGCCCGACAAACAGGTAATAGTGGGAATTGCCATGCATTTCATTCATGCTACACATAGGGTCAGCTCGGGTCAATTGTGGAATACTTCAATTTGCATTCTCCTAGGCTCCTCTTTGGGGCAGTTATTCCAGTGGATGGGGTCGTAGCTCGGGAATCTTTTGTGGAACTGGAAACGCATTTCAACATGTTAGCAGACTTCGCATAGGTGGTGGTAAATCACTACAGCAACAGGGCTGCCACTAGTTAGCAAATTTGGACTTTCTACATGCCCCCATCATTCCAGTGATTCCAAGGCTTGTAGCTTTACGAAGAGAGTAGCAAGGGCCCACAAGTTCCTTGCCTGCATGGTTGGACTAGCACAAAACGATGTCTCCTTAATTTAGATTGTATTAGGATTGCCCTCTATTAATTTGAATTAATACTTCAATTGTAGGTTTTAATTAAACCCTTGATACTATTTTAGCACTACACAGGCATTGTCACCCATTTATCATTTGCATATAAATTACAACTTCAACCACAAATAAATATCCACCTGATATGCCATATAAGCTTCCTAAATAAAGTATTATCAATATTTATAAACATTCCTTGTGGCCTTCATTGATGGTGAAAAGATATTAGAGCAGTTTGTATTAGATTGTCGATTGTTGCAAAAGATTCATGGATTCACTTGTAGTGTATCCAACAACTTGTTGGCCCACTCAGCCTCAACCACTACTTTAGGTAGCCCAAGTCATGGGTCTAATTCTTGTGGTTAACCCGCAATCCGCATTGAGGGCTTGATCCGGACTACCCAGAGGCTACAGGGGGGTTTTCCCTGTGTTAGAACTTCGCAGTTCCCAAACACAAGATAACCTCGATTTCCTTTAGTTAGCAAAAAAAACTCGTGGCCATTGATCTTATTTTTGCCTTCTAGACAAATGAATCTATGTGAATACTTTCTTCAAAAATCATCTGAAAAAACATTGATCCTAAAACAGTCACAAGAGCTCATGAAAACTTATTGTGGGAATATTCAATGACACAATGTTGGAAGTAGTAGCAGTAAACCAAAGTATAAGACATATTTTGTCACCAAGTGTTAAGAAGTCGTTTCTAACGGTGAAAGAGAAATACATTAGGAACATTTCAAGATTCCCTTGAAAGAGAATATCATGCGAGAAAAATAAACAGATGTCAAATTCAGAATCCTCAAGTAGATATTTTATTGTTTAATTATAATATTGGCTTTTGCCACGTGGATACTTCTTATGAGAGTGATTAGATTATTAGAACTATGAATATGTTGTACTTCTAATTATAATTTGGATTATGATTTTCTAGTAGATTTTAAGTGAATATGGATTAAGATATTACGTTACTTTGATTGTTGAAATTATCCAAAATGAACATGAATATGGACATGTGTTTAATTACATATCATGTGATTTATTGTTTTTAATCCTAACACATCTCTTGTTTGAGTGTTGTGTTGAGGGTCCACAGGACATTCACCCTTGTGACGGAGGGAGAGTATCATTGGGAAGAAGTGAAGAGATATGGAACCTGAAATGGTATAAGAGACTGTATAGAAGTGAACTTATTCTCTTAACGTTAAGCTTAGCAATGTCGAAACCTTCATGTCAAACAATGAGAAATCAAGGGTAAGTTGGTTTTAGTTTGTTTGCAAAACCTTATATGGATATATAAACACTATGTGTTGACCCTAGGATCTAGCGTCTTGTGTGTTAATCATAGAGTGACTTATTGAGACCACATTTAAGTTTTATCTCAATAGGTAGGTGAATGGACTCACCACAGTACTCCATATATTAATATCAAAGCAAAAGAATCTGAGATCTAAAGAATTGAACTATTATTACATTTAAGAAAATAATTTCTTTTAAATAAAATAAAATAGTTAATTACATTAATCAAATTAAAAATGTGACTTTGTCACAATCTAATAAAAACTATTCTAGGACCCTCATATTATTCAGCACATTCAATTCTAATAAATTACGTACAACCACAATAAGGAATGGGCAATAATGGTATTTAATATCATTGTTAAAAATATGACAATCTTCCCATAACATTGAATATCAAACACTAGCATTAAAAATATTCAACCAATTCTTTTAATGCATTCAACCACATCCCTGTTTTGGAGGATGGACTAGCTGAATTTAAATATAGGTTGAAGAGTAAATGGGAGAGAACCCCAAAAAAAAATTGTGCTAGAGAATTGATATTGTCGGAAGGAGAAGAGTGTTACAAGAGGACCACGAGAAATGTATAAGCTTCATTTTAGCATCAAAAATAATAGAGGTATGGGCAACCATAGATTCTATTTTACCTACATCTCCCTCTAATAGGAAAATGGCAGGATTTATACTAGCAAAGATTAAATTAGTGTGGGTAGGGATTCAAATACTATTCTTTAATTGTTGCATACCCAAGTTGGATATACTTATCCAATGCAATTTTGAAAAAAAAAAAAATCTATTCTAAAAACCCTCATGCTTATTTGATGAGTAATGAGTCTCCTCTACAAAAATCCATGCGCTCTTCATTGTCCTGTGACTTTATTTTGCTGCACTAAAGGTATACCTAGTCTTCCGATTTTTCTATAAAGGACAAATAATTTTCATGACACCTATATAGAAGCAAGGAATAAACTTGATTGGGTATCTTGTATTTAAATAAAGGAAAAAAAAACTGTGTTTCATTCAAATATCAGCCATACCCACTCTATCAGATCACTCTTCCTATCTTCCCCATACGATTATTTCATATGTTATGGATTTGTTTTGGCAAAAACAAAATGCTTACACCTCCCTTTTGCTCCTGACGTTTTCCCTTTATCACCATATCATATCCTAGTCTGGATAATTTTAAGTATTTTGGTGCTTTTCCCCTGTCAATGTATATGATAAAAATTTATCTTTGCTTGGGAGTTTATAATCTTCCCAAGTTTTTTTTTATTGTTGTGGTTAAAGCATCCCGGGAATGTATCATTTCTATTGCAGTTCCTTTGCCCTTGAATCAAGTTCAGGTGTGAGACCAGATTTGTCAGATTCAATTTTCGCCATGAGAGGTGTTTTACTTTCTAGCACTTTCTTCTTACCCAACCATATTTAGATTCCTCTACAGTCCTACCTGTAACTTGGGCTTATAAATTTATACATAATTATCATCGGAATACTTCACTTATTCTGTTATATATGACTGTACCATTATGAAGTATAAATTGGTTTTACCGATTGAAATGGATAAGCCAAGCTTTTATTTATTTGTAATTAAAAGAGAGTTTGTGAAACTCTAACATTTGATGAACCGATTTAATAAAAGTCATTCCAAATCTTGTTCCATTGCTTTCTTTTTTTTTCTCCCTTCATGACTTACCTACATTGCTGAAACATCACCTGTAGAATGCATTTTAAGAAAAGTCCAAATTGTGGAAAGTCTTTTATAGACATAAGTATATTGATTAACCAATCTTATCCTCTTATTGTATATATATATATATATATATATATATATATATATATATATATATATATATAGTTTTAGCCATGAATTTAGTAAAAGAATCTAACATGGCCAAATGTTTTTTGTAAAAAGAAACAAAGAAATAAAAAATTAAAAACAAAAATCAGCAAATAGATAATTAATGAATGATCTTTATCCACCTCATATAAATAGCTTTTCTAACCCAAAGCTTGGTAGTTGACTTCAAAGATTTTAATGAGCTTTATTTTAAAGGATATATAATAAGAGAAATATTATTTCTATTGAAAATCCAATTTGTAACTAGATAATTTTAATGGTTGTATAAAACATAATCTTTACTAAGTAATTTAATTATAACTATTAACTCAAGTCTTTTACTATAATCAGGTTACCATACAAGGCAATGGATTTATTATATTGAGGAGTAGGGTGTAGTGATTAATTATAATCACATAAATTTTCAATTTCAAAATTTGCCTATCATTTAACCATCATTTAAAAGGGTTTATTCCTATAGAGAAGTTACTTGAAAAATCGTAATATCTTAGCCGACAAAGGTACAATGCCACAATAATGAATGATTTATTGCAATAAGTATGCCTAATTACTTTGTGATCAACCTAATCATCCTATTAGTCTTTTTCTTATTATATCAACTCAAAACGCATTCATTCTTTCCACTATTTAGAACTCGTTTTGTTGATTTCTAATCGTACACCTCATTTTATATTGTGACTAAACAATATATGTAACCTAAGCTCATTGTTAAAAGTGGTTTACTTATTATATTATCTCCATACTCTTAACAAGATAATAAACATGAGTCATCATCCAATTCGATGTAAACCCTAATTGTTAGACGATTAGACTTTATTACATTGCTTGTCAGTGAATGTCATTCTAGAGGGAAAAGGGATCATGAATTTCCCCATAGCCACTACAGGAAACTTGTGGGGTATGACATAGCTCCACCACCATGCGATGTGTTGCTTGTGTGTGTGTGTTGGAGATCAATGGTGTTACGAGCTAAGTTAGGATTATGAGTCGACATTAGCTTTGATGAGGGTATGTGAACATGGGAACATGACACGCCAAGTGGCAATGCTCATATTTGCTCAGCGCATATGGGATGAGAGTAAATTACTTGGTCTAAAAAATCAGGTGTTCTTAAGACAACCCCAATGCTTAGAGCGGGAATGCGTAGGAGGTACCTACCTTCCCTTAGTCTTGTGGCCATGAGCATAACATTAGTAGTTGTTGTTTAGGAGTATTATATACATCTTGTTCTAATTCATTGTTGTCATATAGATACCAAATGGTAGGTCAATACTCAATATTGCATAGGCGACTCAATCTCTTGCCACATTGGTTCTATATCTACCCACTTCGTTGAAGGATAGGGCCACAAGTGTATTCAGGAGGTGTGTGGGGGACCCTCAGGTCTATGGTTGGAGGCAAAGTGTTCCAATGATACTCTGCCTCTCTTGTACCAGTTACGCAGTTTCAAATGATCTCCATTCAATTCTTGATATCGTGCATCGAATGTTTATTCTTGTACTTATATTCCAATATTCTGCGAGTTGGCAGGATATTATAATAATCATTATGTATTGTATATTATGTTCTAGCCCGAGGGTTGGTGGTTGTATACATTTGGAATGAATCATATTTTTATTGTAGACCCAATTGCAAAATATAGTTACAAATTGATTTATAACTAGAAATGAGTCAATGACTTTTATGAATGAATTACTAGCATTTATGAATGTCAAAATGATGTTTTGAAAGTAACCATGAGTAAATTTAATTATTAGGTGAATTGAAATTATGAACTGGGTATAGAGTTGCAAATGAGTATATTATGTTAGAATAAGAAATTGGAGTAAAACAAACATTGTATTATTGTTTTACTCTTTGCAATGTGATTTAAATAGGTGGTATTATCCAACGAGTAGTGGTGTAACGGTTCTTGGGTCTCCTAATAATTGGGAGGTTCAAGGTTCAAATCTCGGCTTCGTGTTAAGGCGGCCTACTACCATCAGTTTGGATACCCTAGTGATGGGGTGCCACAATAATGTGGTTTAATCTGTGGGCTAGCCGAGAGCCTAAACTTCCATCCTTAGATGGTTCCACGGCCGGTGTGGGCTAGTGATGCCACAAAGGGCTAGGGCCTTCTCGCTAGGTAACCACAAAAAAAAAAAAAAATTAAATAGATGGTATTTACTATTGGTATGTTTCAATTATTGTAGCATTTGGTTTTGAATTGTTAGTCAGAGTTAGGGATGAGGAATCGGGGGTAATTTGATTTCCCAATTGTGTTATCTTAGAATCAAAAAAATATGATTTTTCAGTATCCGATTGGGAGGTTGCTACATAGATTGCACAACCTTATCTATCTGAACACTAGGAAAAGACTATTGCACATCGACTAAATGGGAAGAAATAATGTGAAGTGATCCTCAACAAATTTCAATTGAGAAGAGCTAAATCTTATTTGTGGTCATTTGCGTCAAGGCACATTCAATATCTTTGCAAGAATAGAAATAAGAATTTCTTTTGGCAAGGTTAGGAACATGATATTTAAGAAATCAGAAAACAATTATGCCAAAGCAAGGTTTACGTATAAACTTTGGTCTTAGACACGTAAGCAAAGTATAAAAGGATTTACAAAAAAGAAGGTTTATTCAACCATAACGAATGGATACATATTAGCGAGTATGTTGTATGCAATGAAGAAACTCTTGAGAGCATTGAGTTTTCTTGTTTTTGTGTCAATGATGCTTAGGGCACAATGCGTTAATGCATGTAAGTTGCCCTTCAATGTATTGAGGTTGTCATATTGGCAACATCTTATTGAGAGCCACCAATGAAGCTCCACAAGGGTATAAAGGCCCTAATTATGAAAAGGTTCGAACCACACTCTTGGTGAAGGAAGTGGAGCATATACAAATCTTTGCAGCCAATTAGGGATTCTTGAAAGGATTCAAGATTTTTTATTATATCGTATGGATGGAAGGATGCTCGATATAAACCCTTGATAAATATTGTTGCAATATGCCCTAAAAGGGCAATGTTCCTAAACATTGTCGATTGTGAGGGCCAAGTGAAAGATGCTCATTTTATTTCCAGCATTTTGATAGAGGCTATTGAGTCGGTAGGCCCCCAAAATATTGTCCAAGTCATCACAGACCACAAAAATTATGGAGCAGAAAAATTAACTGTAGAGGGAAGATACAAGCACATATTTTGAACATAGTGTGATATACACTCCCTCAATTTGATGTTGTAAAAGCTTGGAAAATCTCATGGATGGAGCAAATTTATACAGAGGCAAATAACATTCAAATGTTTGTCACAAATCATCACATGTCCCATACCATCTTTAAGAGATTCTTGAGGCTGAAGTTGTTAAATGTAAGGGAACAAATTATTATTTTTAAAATTCTGACTTTCTATAATTTGAATTTCTTTTAAAATTTTAATTCATTAAAAAATATTAAAAGTCTTATTTTGTAATTTAGAATGTTGTTTACATATATTTTAAAATTTGAATTTATTATTACTATGTAATTTTCTTTTTATTAGTTGTTGAGACTAGACTTGCCTCTCACACGCTCGTCTTGAGATGGCTTGTGAACAAGAGGCTTTGAGCACTACAGTGATTAACAACGTTTGCACCATGTAGAGGCAAGCACTCACAGAAAGAGCCTATAAGATAAAATCATTGATCCTTTACGATGATTTGTGGGCCAAGGTTGAGTACTTGCTCAGCTCTATAGAGCCTAGTATATCCATGATTAGATGCACTAATACAAATGATGTTTGCATAAGAGAAATTCATCATGGAATTAAGTCCATGCTTGAAAACATGAAAAAGATCATATAAAAAATAAAGAAATCCTGAAGAAAACTTCTACAATAAAGTTAAAGAGTGTGGTTATGAAGAGGTGGAATAAAATGACCACCCCATTGCACCTCCTTGCCAATGCTCTAAATCCAAAATATTATAGCAATGAAATACTTGGGTTGTCTATCAAGTAACCACCATTTGATGACCAACAAGTCACAAATGGAACTAAAGCAGCATTCAGAAGACTTTTTCTTAAAACATGTGCACCTGTTGTTGTCTACAATTAAATGGGAATGTTTGTAGCTTCAAAAAGTAGTATGGAAGAAAATTGAGGCCTTTTTGACAAGGATTTCGCTTGGAAGTAAGTAGCAGTTTTGAGTGGGAGAAAAATATTCTATGGGAGAAGATTCAAGAACAGACGTGTGCCTCTTTCTTTCCTCATCAAAACTACTTCATTCACTTAGGAATTGGTTTATTACTTGTTCGAACATGTTTTCTATCTATATGAGAGTGTGGTACCTTGAATTTGGTCAAAGGCACCTCATAATTATAGTTTTTGCATCGTTACAAACATTTGGTCCATAAATACATAATTGACCTTATTTGTGCATATTTCTGTCTTCCGACTCTTCTGAGCACTCTCTAATCTGCTAGTAGACTTTATTCTTTAGTTTTACATCACCAAAATCAATCTATATATAAGAGGACTTATATCCTAGACAGATGTCACATCTTTCAGTTTTGTTTAATGAAAATTGGACAGGTTCATGGGCCCTAGACAGGTTCAGTCCCAAACATGTCCACGTATCATAAACATATCCACGTATCATAAACATATCCATCACTTGCCTAATGGTCACAATTTCAATTAGATAACTTCTCTTAGTCGGCCTTAGCTAGATTTTAGGGTCGGATGAGCAAGAAAACTAATGAAATGTCATCCACTTAAGTAAAGGCACCCTAATCCATTCAATCTATATAGGAATCATCTGGACATTACCTCAGCACATGGAGACACTATACAGATGAACCAAATCTTCCAACAGGAGTCCTAGATCAGTCAAGAGCATAAATCTGAAGCATACGAAGGTCAAAAGTCATGTTGTGTGTGTCAAAGTCAAATCGAGTGTTTCAAGTTAAGTGCATTTATTTCTATATTGCTATTTGTGTCTCATCACACACATTGGGAGAATTACGTTAGTTTTGAGGCCTCTTCGGACTAGTGCTACATAGGTAACACTCAACCATTGGGGGTGGTTCGGGTCAATCCAACCCAAAACACTAATCCCTTTTTAAGGTTTCTCATCTTCAAGGCAAGCCAAACTATGGTTTGACAACAAAGAAGAAAATTCAGCTACATTGCAGATTCATTGCAGCATTCTAGTGCTAGAAAACAAAAAGTTATCCAAGCAAACTACCATAAGAATTCAACTCTGCACAGTCACTCCCAAACAGGTTTGTAGCCTCCAAATAGTATTCGTCCCAATACAGTTTGCCTCAGACAAGTTCATACCCAAACCTATCTTCCCTTCTCAAACCTATCCAAATCACATTGTCAGCCACTGAATTTTTCTGAGTGCCTTGATGACTGTCGACCTTGCTTTTGTTCAGTATTTGAGCATCTTATTTCATAATCCACTTCTACTGCTGAGTTCGTTCCATTTCTATGCTCTAATTGATATTTTGCTATCCTTAAGAGTGACCGATAACATTCAAATCTCAAGATTCAAACTTAATTCAAATTATATTAGGACTGCCTTTTATTAGTCTGAATTAGTATTTCAAGTATTAACAAAATTATGTTGATAGTTCAAGCATATGCATTACATTTTAGTGAACCAGATCTTTACTTTCAAATACACGACCCAGCAATTATTTTCACCCTTGTAGGGCTTCAAATTTGAAGGTTGATTCCAGTATCTTAGGGTTTCATACAAACACTAATCTTCCTACACTATTAGGTTACACATGATCTTTGAATGTTTTTAATGATTTCATCTTATGCCACCTAGGCAAGCTAGATCCCTTACACATACCATGAAGTGCTAGATTAATGCGGTTAATCTATTGATCATATTTGAATTCTAGTTTGACTCAAATGTATGCATAGAAAATGCAAATAAATTTGATAAATCTTCTATCGATGTTCATGATGATACAAATGTAATGCAAATGTTGACAATATTGTTTATGTAAATAATGATGTTAACAATATAAATGAGCATATTGTGATGATTGAAACCATGCCTAATCATGAGGCCAATACACATGAATGGAATAATGATGATTACTATGAGACTCCAATACTCACACAAGTTGGTCCCACACACAAATAGACTTACCCAATTCCATGAAACTGTGAGACAAACCCCTACCAATATTAACGGGATACCAGTTGTCTTACTAGAGGCTCATAAGGAACATTATGCTAAGAAAGCACTTACTGGGAAATCCCCACTTGAGGAAACACATGTTGGACCATTGAATGATGCCAATTTGCCTTCTAGAGGCTCTCTTTCTACATTATGTGTTCATACCAATGTACTTATTGCACATACTAATGCATCTACAGCCAAGTGCTGCCTATACCTAGAATTCCTACTACGGGAGTATCAAAAGCTCTTCCTAAAGCTACTAGGGCTATCCATACACAGCATGTTACTTCTTTTACGCCTCCCACGGCTAATACTAGTGATACACCTTTGATACATGAATCATTCCCTAACAATGGGATGCATTCTCAATGCTTCCACGCATGTCACGATAAATCCTTCCTTAGATGCATATACCAAACAACTTCGAGATATACAAGCTCAACTCCTTGCTATGAAAATAAGTTGCCAACAAGTTACATGCTTTGCAAGCTCTGTTGAATCATTATATAACCCACTGGCTCCAAACTATCCTCTACCTACACCATTTGTCACCCAAATTTACCTTATTTGATGACAAGATCCTCAACTATCCTCTACATACATTGTTTGTGTCACCCAAGTTTACCTTATTTAATAATAAGACCAATCCAAAAGAACATCTCTGAGCGCCCATTTTTGCATCCATGGATTATCTAGGCAATGACAAATTATTGACCAAGCTCTTTCCACAAAATCTTAAGGAGTACACATAAACATGGTTCTACGACCTTCCAAAGGGTCTATCCATTCATTCTAATGTCTATCCAAAAAAGTTTTTAAGTCAATTTGCTATCAATATTGATCAACAAGTCTCCTTTGCTCAAATTGCTCAACTAGGGCAAGGACCCAAAGAACACATTGTGGACTATGTGCTTCGAGGTACAAAATGATGCTATCTCAATAAGTATTCATTGAGAGCCTAGTTCTAAAGCTAATGAAAAAGGTCATATTTTCCAATATTTCATCCTTTGACGACATTTTCCAAATGGTGAAGGTTTATGAGACCAAGCTCTTTGTAGATAACATGCTCAAATATAGGACCAACACTCCCAAACAAACAAGAGTACAACTAAAGCCATCAATGCCACACAACCAAGTACAATACTTGCCCTTTTTGCTCCTCAATGAAGGGAGTTCACGTACTTAGTTGATCCTCCTCATAAGCTACTTCAAAGGTTGCTTAAATGTAATTTCATAACCTTACCTCCACCAAGTAGACAAATCATCTAAGCCTTTAGCTAGGAATCATGATCTTAAAGCCTACTGCGATTATCATCGATGCCTCGAACATACGACTAATAAATGCTTTAAATTATGTCATAAAATTCAAGATCTTATCACCAATAAGACTATTGAAGTTGATAGTACACCTACCGTGAAGCAATGGCACAACCCAATACATACCTTAGGATGTTTATGGATCCCCTCCCCAATCATAATACGCAAGATACTCAAAAGCCAGATTAGGTAAACATAACTCACCGTACAACACCTCCTCCCAAGTCCTATTCGACAAATTCACATCCCACAAATGGCTTCATCGGTATGTTATCGAATACAAGATTAACGCATCATATGATCACATCCAATGAGCATGAGATCCCACTAGTAATGATTTTAATACTAAACCTTTATTCATACAAGCTTTCATTGATTCACACCACACAGAGTGTCATGGCTAACAAAGGATCAAGCAAAAATGTTTACACAATGTCACCTCTCTAGCCTTAGATATATTTCTAAGGACTTATTTGGTAAAACCATAACAATAAAAGGCTTTGATGATAAACATCAAAACCCACTTAAGGGTATTGTCTTACCACAAGTAGGACCTACGAGAGAAGCTACATGGTTTCTAGTCTTGTTGACTAGTGGCATATGCAATATAATACTTGGACGCCCGTGGATACATAAGATGTGAGCCACTCCCTCTATGTTACATGGATCTATAAGTATATATACAACAACAAAGTGGCCACAATATAGAGTGTTTCTTATGAGTATCCCATGCGACCTATGGCAAAGCACATTACATCTACATGGCATTCCATTATTTAACCTACACAAGCACAATGTTTACAACCAATTCCATTACAACAACCAATTGTCTTTTTTTGACAATCTATCCTCAAGCACCAATTACATAAGCAACATCCCCAAGTTGACCCTACATGGCACATACAACCTAGTTTGCCCGTCCAACCTATAGTGTGTACTCATCCTCACCCTACGATAGTTGTGTTGCAACCTTGCAAGCATGTCCCATAAAGAACATCAAGGCATTCTCCCAACATATAGTAGAGCCCACAAGCTACTCTGACTATTCAAACAGTTCAACATATATATGAGCTTTCTCCTAGAGCTAAAGATCCAAGTTACTATACAACACGAAACTATTCATTAAATTCTGACAATGACATGTCTACTACTCTTACTCCTCGCCCACGGCGTGTGACATTTGAACCAATTGATCCAAGACCTTCACATGAGCATCCCATCGATGGGATCATAGGTTAGCACCTCTAACCTACCCTTTATGCTAGCTCAAATGTGAATTTACTATACATAGCTCCTTATTGTCTATAGTTCGTTCAAGTACATAGTTTCTCAATTGTTTGCTTGCTTGTTTGCATGATCACCCTCCTAGAGTTGATCGACACTTCTTCTATTTATCGATTATGATTTACATATGACTTTATCTTGGCAATTCTACTAGTTTTTAGCTTTGACTTGATTGTTGCAATGGCCCTTACCCACTTGATCTTTTATCTCGTCCTAGATGTCCAAACTATCTTATGATGACATATGCATACACATTTTTTACAACAAACTAGCTTCTTACACATTTTTCTGAGCAATGTTACACCTTGTTGTGACATACCATTTGCCTATCTCTCCATATTTGGTTATTCAGCCTTGCTTTGTCATGGCACACATCAAGCTTACATAATCATATGTGCCTATTCCTAAACATATTGTAAAATTTGCATATACATTAGAACTTTGTCCATTGGGGCATGCACCTCATAGACATGATGTTATAATGGGGGCATGCACCTAATAGACATGATGTTATAATGGGGGCAAATCACTTGCCCTTACTCTCCCTTAGACATGATTTTATAATGGGGGAACATGGCATTCCCTCACTGTCCTTGAGATTGCTTTGCTATTACACATTGATGCACCCTATGCTTTGACTAGATGCTATAGACTATTTGGGACCCTTCCCTTTCTTCTGCTTTATGCCCCTTGACCTTGATTGGTTGACTAAATAATACTTGTTACATTCAAGAAGGTACAAAAACATTCAGATATTCAAGACAAGGCAAAACATTCAAATATTCAAGACAAGCCAAAAATATTCTAAACATTTAAAAAATTCAAAAACCAAGACTTACTTGTGGATTGCTTTGTTGACACGTGATTGACATTGTTACTTATCATGCTTTCAACATTTACATGTCTATTTTAAGCACATGTTTTTTACGATCCATGTGAATTTAGATGTAGGACATATAGACTCTACATTATCATGGACACACACACACACACTTTATGGCTTTACTTAGCCATTGCCTAAGGGCAATTGTTCCACATTGAGGGAATGCCTACACTGATACATCTAACACGGTTTTTCAGGTTATATCTTTCTATCCTAATCCATTGATAATATAGAACTGCCTAGGTTGTTTATACATATGTTTCACATGCGCTTTATTATGGATATTGTATTATGTTCTTACTTGATGATGACTTTGATGTGTTTCTACGGTGTTGACATTGCTTACTACATATTACTTACTGATTTTTTATTATGACATACTTATCACTGGTTGCTCACATGCTTATTCGTTATTGTTTACTGATTATGACATGTTTTTCAATGATTGACTATATAATCATTGCATGCTTCATGCTTCCTAGTTGCTCACATATTGATTATTGTTTAGTGATTGTGACATGCCTATCAATGATTGAAAATACAGTTACTGCATGTTTCATGTTTCCTGATTGCTTGTGTGCTTACTATGTTCTTGTTATTGCGATCAGTTGTATTGTTATGTCATCGAGTTGTCATGTCATTGAGTTGTCATCTTGTCAAGTTTTTTCATGTTGGGCTCGAACATGTCATGTGTTGTCATGTCATGTGTCCATGCGTCAAAGACATTCTTATTGTGTCGAGTCATGTTTGCTTGTGTGCTTCTTGATCATGATGCTCATTTCAATACTTTCATGTGGTTGTTGTCGTCAAATATCACGTATACCTCCTTGTAATGTTTATGATTCCTATGGTGATATTGATGTTGCCATGGTTTCTATCATGCTTTTTCTAGATATTATAATCTGCTTAAATAGTGCACTTTGTTGAATTCTTGTTTCAATTTCTGATTATGTTCACGTGTGGTTATCCTTTGGATGCCACGTTCATACTTGTTTACAAATGATATCTTTCAATTATGACAAATTCAACCATGTCGTGTATACATATTTTATCTACGTTGCACGGAAACGAATACGAAACGCGGAAACGGCAATTTTCAAAAAACCTTGGATACGAAACATTACCGGAAGCGTCCGTACAATATATATATATATATATATAATACTCATTTTATAATTGTAAATTTGTAGACCATACGAGATAATTGATAAAGCACTCAAAATATTTTGTATTCATTGAAATTTGAACTTCTAAAGAGTCATAACTCATCATTCAACATGGTTACAATTTCAATGATTCACATATACATGTCACATGATAATAATCTAGATTCTAGAATATATCATCCAGATCTTCCTCATCATCTCCATGAACACAACTGGCAGCTCCACTCCCACTAGCTCCACTTTCCATCCCTTGTGCAATGGATCCCGATTCTTCTTCATCAATACCAAGCAGTGAAAGTTGGCTAAGAGTAGCCGCAGAAGCATCAAAGTCACTACTCTCATGATCAATATCCCAAAGTTTGTTGGGACCTTTACGATAGCCTTCAATCTTGTGCGTGAGGATGCGCAAATTGGAGTGTACATACACTAAATCCTCAACCTTCTTGGATCCTAACTTGTTCCGTTTGGCTGAGTGGATGAAGCTATATGTACTCCAATTCCGCTCTGCTGAAGAATTGCTAGCCACCTGTTACAAAAATGAAAAAAGAAGTTAGAAAATTTCAATTAGAAATAAAATTAATTTACTAAGAAGTAAGAACTTCGAACATACAATTTTAATTTTTAATTAATTAATAATAAACAAACTTTTTGATTTCATTTTAATATTTTATACCTGTGAGAGGACTTTAATGGCAACAGGTCGTATGTACTTGGCATCATGGCCATGTACATACCACCACATGAATGGGGTCAACTTGTACTTGTCAACTGCTGCATCCATTTCACCCATGCTACCATTAGATGAAGAGACAAAGAGCACCATTTCATAGTGGACCGTACTAGCTATATTTGGATCAGGAAAAAGCCTCCGGAATGCTGCCTTAGCTCCAATTGCAACTTCGTGGTCATCATATGGTTTTTGCCTACCAGGTAGCGAAATTATTTCACTGCTATAAAATTTGGGATTCAGGGCATAGGCTAGGAGATGTAATGGGGTGGTCATTTTATTCCACCTTCTCATGATCACGCTCCTAACTTCATTGTAGAAGGTTTCTGCAGGATCCTGCTCTTTTTGTTGTATGATGTCTCTAATTTTTTCAAGCATAGAGTCAATGCCATCATAGATCTCCCCTATGCAAGCGTCATCTGTGTCTGTATATCTAATCATAGATAAAATAGGCTCAGTAAAACTAAGCAAGTATGCAACCTTTGCCCACCAACTATCATCAAGTATAATTGATTTTACTTTGATGGCTCTTTCTGTGTTTGCTTGCTTCCACACAGACCAAACATCATCAATCACCATAAGCCTTAAGGCTTGTTTTACCTTCACAAGTCGTCTTAAGACGAGTGTGTGAGAGACAAATCTTGTTTCAACAACCTATTAAAATAAATTAAAACAAGTTAATAAAATATAAAATTAAATTTAAAAGAAATTCAATTGATAATTTCATATTTCATAGAAAGTTAGCAAATAAATATTAAAAATTAAAAACTAGGAAATTGTTTTGTTACCTTCAGCAACTCCAATGTTGAGAACTTCCTAAAGATAGCCTGAGACATATGATGATTTGTGACAAACATTTGAATCTCATTTGCCTCTGTATAAGTTTCTTCTATCCATGGAATTTTGCCAATCTTCTGCAACATCAAATTCAAGGAGTGTACTGCACAAGGTGTCCAAAAAATGTGCTCATATCTCCCCTCAACAATCATCCCTGTTGCTCTACAATTTTTGGCATTGTCCGTGATGACTTGGACAACGTTTTGAGGGCCCACTGACTCAATAGCCTCAATCAAAATATTAGCAATAAATTGAGCATCTTTCACTTCACCCTCACAATCAACAGCCCTTAAGAACATTGCCCCTTTAGAGCACACTGCAACAATGTTGATTAGGGGTCTATTTCAGGCATCTTTCCATCCATCTGAAATGATAGATACCCCTGAGTCCTTCCATGAATCCCTAATTGGCTGCAAAGAAGTATGTACATGGGCCACTTCTTTCGCCAACAATGATGTTCTCATGTTCTGATAACCAGGGCTTGTATACCCTTGTGGTGCATCATTAATTCCTCTCACCATTTGTTGCCAATAAGGTGACCGCAACACATTGAAGGGCAACCCACATGCATAAACGCATCGAGCAACCAACTCATCAGCAACATCCCTTTTCTCATTTGCAAATGCTTGCTCTAATGGGCCTTTGGTACTTCTCTTTTGTGACAATCACTCTCCCTCTAACGGAGTTTCAACTGCAACTTGGATAAATGGATGGTTTGATGGGGTGGGTGGTTTTACAGAACCCCTATTTTGCAAAGGAGCGGTTTTAAATCTAGCTCTTGAAGCTCCAAATCAGCCTCCTCTTGCTCTTTCATATATGCCAATATATGTTTCCCGTCAACCATGGCACATTTTCTAATCCCCGTTCCCCTTTCCCCATTAAATGAGCTTTGAGGCGGGTGTAAGAGGATTTGAATTGTATATTGCAATGATTGCATATCCAAACTCGAGAGCCACCGCCAACAAGGTTCTCCACAATTTGCACATGTCTCCAAAGAGGAGCTCTAGGATCCACACCCCCACTTTGGCTTGCTTCCCCTTCCCCATGCCCTCCCACTGAAGCTGAATTGGATGTCATTTATGTTTTTATATCTCAAGAGTCAAAGAATCAAACCTACATTGAATTTTTTTAAAACATAAACTTACATAACAATAAATATAACTACACCCTACATATCATATCCTGCTTTTGATCACCAAGTTCACCATTTAGGCGCGAGGTGAGAGCATACACAGTGATCGGATTTTTTAATTTAAAAAAAGAAAATAAATTTTTTTAAAAAATAAAAAGAATTAAAATTTTAAACCTACACATCATATTCTGCTTTTGATCACCAAGTTCACCGTATAGGTGCGAGGTGAGAGCATACACAGAGTTCGGATTTTTTTTAATTTAATAAACGACAAAAACGTTTACTCTTAAAATAGCAAAAAAAAAATTATAATCCCTATGTATCCTATTTGTTTTTGATCACCAAGTTCACCGTATAGGCGCGAGGTGAGAGCATACACAGAGTTTGGATTTTTTAATTTAATAAATACAAAAAGAACTCTTAAAATAGCTAAAAAAAAAACCTACGCATCCTATTCTGTTTTTGATCACCAAGGTTACCGTATAGGTGTGAGGTGAGAGCATACACAGAGTTTGGATGATATTTATAATTTTAAAAAAACAACATATGATTTTTATTTAAAAACCACAAAGGAAATGTTACATTTTTTTTAGCATAGAGTTTAAAAATTACTAAATTAAAACTACATATTGATATTGTGATCAATGATCATGAATGATGTGTGCATTATGCACACATCATTCGTGATCATTGATCACATTAACATTTTCTTTTAAAAAAAAACTTGAAAAATACCTGGTTTTTCCTTCTTGAAGCTTCCAAATCTGCTTTGAAATTCCTCCTTGATGCTCTTTGCCCTTAGCACCACCTCCTAAACTCTTCCTTCAAACTACTCCTTGATGTCTCTTTGCTCTTCACAATGCTAAATGTTAGTTTAGTGAAAACTGAATTTAGCAAGAGAGAAAATGAGAGTGATTTAGAATGGACCCAAGAGGTCATTATATAGCTTTTAGGAAGTGTCTTTAGCAAGTCTAGGTAGGTAGATTAGGGTTAGGTTTATTAAATGCTTTTAAGTTTTTTTTTAAGTTTTGATGCTTAAAACTTTGAAAAAGCGGCGGAAACGTATCAGACGTTTCCGGAAACATCTGGCACGTTTCGGTGGCGTTTCGTGCAATGTTTTTGTTCTGAAAACGTTTCTGCATGGATACGGGACCCAGTATGGCGTTTCTTGGCTTCACAGTCTATCATGACAAGCTAGGATTACCATCTGGATTATACATATAATACAACACCCCCACCCCGAACCCTAAGGACGGGGTGGGGTTTGGGGTGGAGGTCTGAACCCGTGATTTTCTACAGTGGACATGGGCTCGTATTGGCAAGTCCTTGTCAAGACTCGCCGAATCTGAATCTATGCAGTTCAGTCACCAACCTACCATGTGCATAGACACCACATTACAAAAACTCGCATTATGTGAGTAGTACAGCCCTGCACATAAAAGAAGAAAAAATGAAGAGGAGGTTGACCTTAAAGGCGTCTCAAACCCACTGTAATCTAAATCTCCAATCATACCTGCAAAAACATCAATTCTAGATGCACAAGCACTGTATAGACATAAATCACGCCATACTAGCTAAAATTTTAGAAATATACTTCACTCTATGTGAGAAATCAACCTCATGCAATAAAAGTAAAGTTTAGACCAGAAATGATTACTGAGAAAATCAGCAGTAGATCTACTGAATTTACAGCAGCAAGAATGATAAGAACAAATATATAAAACACATATAAAAAAATCTCCCTAAAGGAAGAGAATTTCTCAGCTTAAGTTTGATTGTGACTCACACACACTCACAGTTAACTATTGTTGCCCAACAATACACTAACCTCAAGTGCGGCAATTCTTAACTTATCATAACTTCAACTACAGATCACTAATGCATGCAAAATCACTTCCAACTATATCTTCTCACACACACTCACTGACTGAGGAGATCTGAGTATAAATGAAGAAAAAAGGGATGCCCCACTTTCACTGCCAAGGAGGTAACTTAATTGATAATTAATGCTCTAATCATTAGAATATTATTAATTATCAACCTTAACTAAGGTCTTATCATGCAACTGCCTCGGTTAGGTTAAGTCTCCTAGAATTTAGGAATCACTACTGAAAAACAGGAGCCCCCGAAAATCACTAAAATGATATTTCCATTAATTAAATAATGTGTACTATCCTGTAAGGTGCAGAAGACACTTATGAGCTACACTTTTCAACAAAAGAGATGATGCTAGTACAGGATGAAGATGGAGTCCCATTCAGCTACCTGCTTACCCAAAGAAGAATGCATGGCCAATAGCAGCATCTCAATTCACTATAACAATGATGGATGTACTACCTTGTGTGTCTGTTAATGGTTGGGACTCGTAGATTAGGAATCCTTCCCCTCCTCTTGGGTTGGACAACAGTGAACGCTCCTGCCCACCAAGCTCCTATACTGGCAGAAGATGTTGAGTCTGTGCTTATTCAACCATACAACAAAGAAGCTTAGATAAAAGTTGAAAACCAAGTTATTAAAGAATGTCAGCCATACCTCGAAAACAAATTTTCATCATTAACCTTTGAAAGCATAACCTGCCTGTTTCAAATGTTCAATATGCTCAACATGATGTTCCCAGTGTACATGTTCAATCTGACATACATGATTTCGCTGTTGTACTAGTTTCACCTCTTGTGCATTCTCAGTTTGAAATGTCGAATTATCATGTTCAGATGATTCCAGACATAAAGTTGCTAGAGGATAATTACATTGCATTCTATTCTTATATTGACTATGCTAAGCTTGGATGAAGACTCATAATCAGTTGTTTAATATGTTTTTATCTTGACAGTTTTACAACAAGTTTTGTGAAAACTTCACATTTTTTTACTGTTTATATCTTTTTTGGAACAGTAACCCAAGCGTTGGGTTTAGTTTGGCAAATAGTTGTTCAGCGTAAAAAGGTTAGTGCCTCCAAAAACTTTGGCTACAAATATATGATAATTCCTGTGTCAGATTATGAACCTAACTCAGCTATTTTAACATTGAAGAGATAATTGACAGATAAAGTACACAAGAGAAACAATACTAACAAAATCTTTAAGCTATACCCTGTAACAGAACAGAAAAATTGCACACACAATACACAAAAAATTCACCTAGGAAAACTCTTTTGGGTTTAAAAAAAACCAGCATAGTATACTTTGTCCTTATTGCACTAACTCAACCATTTACAATACAATAATCAAACTTCAATTTTCTGTCTTTCCCTAAAGAATATGCAAGTATATGTAGGCACATCAATAGGTACCACCCATTCTGGCTCTTCTATTTTTTATTGGCTGAACCAGTCTCACAACTTCTAATGTATTTAGCCTATTAAAAACACAATTTTAGTCATGACGATTTGTAATCCAAATGCCTATGACAACTGACTTGTCCGACATTACAATATTGTCATTGGCAGTTCATACAACTCTATGTTTCTTGTTTGTCTTGTGTGTTTCTTGTTTGAGTGCAGTCCTCTAATCCAATGCTCCAATTAACCGATTGTTAGCAGAACCTTTCATTGTTAAGTATTGCTGACTGGAAGTTGATGTGGATATGGATAGAAAGAACAAAAGAAATAATATTAGTGTCCACAGATGACCAAAAGTAGGTCAATGGGACTAGAGGATACAACAGTTATCAATAAAAAGTTCTAGGAAGAGCGAATCCTAGAAGCAAAATAACGAAAAGTGACAACGAAAGAAGACAGATCAAGGAAGTACATGCGTCCCCAATTGGAGAGCTACATCACCCAAGGAATGCTTTGATATTATATATATGCTAATGGAATAAGATGAGATGGAATGTAGAGAGACTGTAGAGAACGTGGAGAAGTATGTAATTAGAAGTTTATGAAACTGTAATAATAGAAGCACGGATCAGAGATTTGATGCATTGATGTGTTAAAGACTTGATTACTAATATAAAAGTGTGCTAAGAAAGTACATCATGTAAAATGTGATAAAGTGACAGACCCTCTACAAGATATTTTTATTAATGATTGCATTAGATCAGTTCTGGATGTTCCTTAATTAGAGATCAAACCTCATTTTGTTGGTGTAGAAAATATTTTTGTTAGTTGTACACAAGCATTTGGTACCATTGACAAGTATAATTGAGGGATGCTTGGGACAAGATACCTGATTTTGTTTGGAAACCTGCATTAGAAAACTTGAAGCCTGTTGGAAATTGAAATTAGTAATTTGTTTTAAATCTGAAGCATGACAACCATGAAGATAATACAACCATGAAAGAGCAGAGCTCCTTAGAGAACACGATGAGGAATTTTGGGTAGAAGTTCCACGTTTATTTAGGCCCTAGTAACTCAGACAAATGACATGCCCAATGTTTGAAATAAATAATCCAACAGTTTTAGTTGTACACAAGCATTTAGTACCATTGCCAGAACTATAATTTAGGGATGCTTCGGACAAGATACCTGATTTTGTTTTGGAAACCTGCATTAGAAAACTTGAATCCTAGTGGGAATTAAAATAGTAACATTGTTTTAAATCTGAAGCATGAAGACCGCAAAGATAAAACAACCAGGAAAGAGCAGAGCTCCTTAGAGAATAAGATGAGGAATTTTGGGTAGAAGTTCCACATTTATTTAGGCCCTAGAAACTGAGACAAATGACATGTCCAATGTTTGAAATAAATAATCCAGCTGTGTTAGTTGTACACAAGCATTTCATACCATTGGCGAGACTATAATTGAGGGATGCTTGGGAAAAGATACCTGATTTTACTTTGGAAACCTGCATTAGAAAACTTGAAGCCTAGTGGGAATTGAAATTAGTAATTTGTTTTAAATCTAAAGCATGAAGACCACGAAGATAAAAACAACCAGCAAAGAGCAGAGCTCCTTAGAGAACAAGAAGAGGAATTTTGGGTAGAAGTTCCACATTTATTTAGGCCCTAGTAACTCAGACAAATGACATGTCCAATATTTGAAATAAACAATCCAACTGTCTGGACAGCTGAGAAACATCAATTGTTGGTGCATGTCAATAGATTGTGGAGAATGGCACTCGATTAATGGTTTTGAAAACACTCTCGACACATACATTGTACAGTGGTGTCTTAGTGTCTTCTCAAACTTTGACAATCAATTCAATCCACTTAATTTGTGACAATAAAACCAAATCAACATACACAAGCAGCTAACATGGGTACACAGAGACAAGTTTTATTGTGGAAAACTCAAACTAGGAGAAAAACCCACTGAAACCAAGAACTAGCTTTGGACAAGAATGTCTTGCAAATGTTACATTGATTTCATTGTTCAAACTTTAAACTCAAAACAGTGTTTTTTAAGTCATGATGGATTTTTTTAAAACTTTTTAAATTGCTGGATGGACGTCAGGGATGTCTGGACGTCCCCGGGACGTTCGGGGGATGTCTCAAACATCCCCGACCACCTCAGGGACGGCCAAACATCCCCACTGTGTTTCCTTTTTCCATGACACGTTTCCAAAACGTCTCGGACATATGAGAATTTTTAGGGACATCCCCTACTGTCCCACCGTACCCGAATCGTCATTTGGGACAGGGACAGGAGTTTCAGGGCCAGGAATGTGTCTCTGTGGAACACAGCTCAAATCTTAAAGGTGTAAATACCTTCTTTGGGCTTGTTTTGGGATGGTGACTCTTTCATCTCTTTCTCTTTCGAAAGTATGTTTCTTTGGGCTCCACTTGACTTTTCTTCAACTTCCATAGTGCTACCAGCATATTCTAAACCTGCATTATGAGGCCTAGCACCTACATTAATCGGATTCTTCATACCTTGGCCATAATTGCCTTGCATAACCCATTTTCCTCAACACTTCAAATCCAAATCCATTTGTATACTTTCCAAACTACCAATAGTCACATATGATGTTTCGTGGAATGAATGAGCATGTGTGGATGTATGCCATACCTCCTCCTATCATGGTGTGGGTTTCTTTTGTAGAGTCAACCATCCTTAACGTAGAATCCTTTTCTTTCTTCATCTCTGCATATGCTTTTTGAAGCTTGACCATTTCATTCTCCTTTACGACCATGGTTTGTAGCATTTCTTCCTTTGCTTGAGCCTTGCTCTTCTCGAGGTGGTACATCTTAACGAGAATGTACTTTCCTTGCAGGTAATCAACTCTATTATTTTCCAATCCTTCCACAACACCCAAAAGGAAGTCTGTGCAGCTTGCCGGCCTTTTTTCCACCTCTTCAATCTTCTTTTTAAGAAAAAAACCTTGTTCTTGAGCACTCGGCTCTCCTACATCCTGATTCCTCTCACATTGAGCTTTGCTAAATCATCATTAGCACAGTCTCTTGCTGCACCTTCTCTAGTGCTCACATTCATCTCTCTTATTTTTTAATGAACTCTCCTTGAACAAGTTTGGAGCCTTATACAAACTGATTTTGTGCCATTGTGAACATTTTCAACACTCACAATAATTCCTCTTGTTCTTTGAGCTTTTGATGCAACTCTTGGTTCTCTTCCTTCAATTCTTTGATTCCTTGAGCATATAGCTGATTTTCCTTCTTCAATCCTTGAACCTTGGGCTTCTCCTCTTGAATTTTTTCCTTCCTCTTAGTTTTCCCCATGGCTAGGCTATGAAGCGCTCTACATTACATGGTATTTTCATTAAACAGTCGGCATGTGCTTTTGTAATACACAAAAACCCCAAATAAGTTAGAAAAGCTCCCTACAGGCCACAGACTTGCTGCTCTGGTATCAAATGATTTGGGCTGCTCAATACTTTGATCAAAGATGAACAAAATTCTGATTCAAAACTTTTTGTTCGGCATACACTTGCAGAAACACATAAAAAGAGTTGCAGCAGCATATAACCCAGTCTAGCATTTGGAAAAAACTCCAAAAAATAGAATAACACATCAGAAACAACATATGTCAGAGGTACACCATATTCATGTAGTGTAAAACCCTTTCTGGTAAACATCACCATGGAACAAACATGTGAGAGATTTTATTGCTGAAATGGCTATGTACATAGCATACACAGCAAGAATGTGACCCAATATGGGGTGCAGGACTCAATGAGAACTCCCCAGCACTCCTTTGTTTGTTGTACAGACTCCCTTACTTTTGCAGCTCAGGTGCTCCAAATCCAAAAAAATTCAAGCCCCATCACACTCCCACAAGTGTTGCCCTTTTGCCTTTACCTTGGTGGTTGGGCATTGGAGCTAAACAAAAACCTTTTGCTCTTCCTTTCTCGTTTCCGGCAGCTAAACAATACCTCCTTTTAAACTTTAGTGCACCAATTTTGCTTTTTCTGTCTTCACTTTATTTTTGTGTTCCTTTTTTCGTCTTTTGTTGTTTTGGTCTTGTAATGACCTTCAAGATTTCCTCAATCAGAGAAAGCCATGCCCCCATGTTTCAGGAATGTTAGGGGGCAATTTTCCCCCATCAAAATTTCCTGGATCAGTGAAAGCCATGCCCCCATGTTTCAGGAATGTTGGGGGGCAATTTCCCCCCATCAAACTTCCCAAAAAATGGAGGCAATGCAGGGGATGTGTCTCATACTGACAGGGATGCATCCCTGTTTAACACTTCTAGAAACACATGCCATGAAAGAAGTTTAGAGTGATGCAGAAAAATGTTAGGAAAGTTAGTAAATTAGCAGTTTTGATCTATGCAACTAAGGCATGGTATAGTATTATATGACTAGTACCTCGTACAACCTTACAACAACAAATGTAAAACAATACTCGGGTCTACAATTTAGTATATGAAGTTTCATTGTCGACAAAGTTATTCACAATGTAATCACATCTTGCATACTTATTTTCTTAGTTTGCATATACCTTGAATATATTCTATGATCTCTTCTATTATTCTTGTAGCGAAGCTTATCATCCTATACCTAACATACTGGTATTCTAAACTTAGATACAGATGCCATATGCAAAAATATACTTAACATAAATAAAACAAAAATTAATTAACGTCCTGTAATATTTAGTGACACCTAATGCCATAACAAGTGAAAATCCATATATAAATAAATTATATTTGGCCTGGAAGAAAGAGAGGCTTACTGGGAACAGTTGTCCAATAGTTGGTCTATGTCGTCATCAGCAGTATTACCCAACTTGGCCTCCTCTTGCTTTTCAATTTCCTTCAACCACAGACTAGCGTGAACCCTCCTTTTGGTGTTCCGGTAGTCCCTGGATATCTTACTTGCCATATAGTCTTCCGGATTCTCTTTATGGAGCTGCATCTGCTGTGTCTTCCCTTTCTCCTCCTCCGAAGGAATAATATCGGGTCTAGGTTTTTCCTCTGTGATCTGTTTCATTAGATTTGTCATCTGATCCAACTTACTGTTTACGTTGTGGAGAAATTGTTTGGGATCGCAATGGTCGTCATCCTCTTCGAGAGGCAGATCAAGCCAAGATGAGGTTGAACTGATATCATTGTTTACTTCCCATGGGGCTTTCTTGGTGTCCTCTGGAATCCATACAGACTCCCATGCTTCGTTCCACTCTTCATTATCCTCTTCATCTCTGTCGTTCTTCCCAGATTTTCCACTATGCTGTCTTGAGTAAGAAGAAAAAGACCATGGAGAGAATGATGACGTTGTATGCGGTATTAGAACCCTGACTGGAAGTGAGCAGTGGAAGGAAGCAGATGTGGATGAACAAGTGAGTGATTTGAGAGCAAGACTACAGAAGTTCTGCATTGTGATATACGCAAATAAATTTATATCTCAAGGTCGCATCTGTTAAAAATCTGTTCATAGGATTTGTGACCAAAGCATGTAGAAGTTTTCACTTCAGATACTAATGGAGTTGAGGGAAGCGAATCCTGCAGACCAAAAGATAATATAATCATCCAGAAAAAGAAAAAACAAACATACTGAAACATAATTTAGAGTGCCAAAAAGTGTAATGCTACTAAAGATAGGCTAAGTTCAATATTCTCACATTTTGTTGCAATTTTAAAGTATTTAACTTAAATTACAGTGCTTATGCAGCTAAAATCGAAAATGTTGCAATTTTAACTAGCTTTAATTACAGTGCGTATGCAGCTTATTTTAGACAAAGAAAAGTTTTTTCACAAAACCATAGAGAAAGAGAACTCGGAAGGTATATTCCAAAACCTTGGCAGTTACTGTCAGGCAAAGAAAGTGAAAGACACAGCCACAGCAAAATAATGAATTTCACTAGAACTTTTCAAGCTGTAAAGTATGTCTCTTGACCTAGTCAGAAAATGAACATGATACAACAGAACAAATGTTATAATCAGATGGAGGCAATTTGTAGCAGAAGCAGGAAGTAAACTGGTTAAGTAGTTTGGAATGTCAATTATAGGGATATCAAAACAATATTGACTTGTGATGAGGCAAAATGGTAAATTACTTTAAATTATACAGACATATTATAAGCTTCTTCATTTTAATTTCTGAGCTACATTTTCAATATTCTAATAAAAATGTCCCAACTCCATACGAAGAAAAATAAACAAAAAATGTAATCGACATTTTTCAATCAGGGAGTTAGAGAATAAAATGAGTGACATTAGGCATGCCACATACCCCATGTTGAAGTGGTCTCTTTGTTAATATGGCTTGGTGGATGTGCAGTGGAATCATCTGTCACTAGATCCAAGATATGATGGCTGTATAGCGACTTCTGAGCTACAGCAAAATATTTTATTATGACAAATATTGCAAGATTTAGTGGACGGACGACCTGCATTTTTTTTTTAATTTAACACGAAGGGCCCTTTTAGAATGGAGGACTACCCATCTTTACATTTTACATGTCCACTAGGGATTTCAACTGGGATCACAGTCAGTCCAAAGAGTACAACCCTATTAACATTAGAACATCACCTTGAACAACTTATCCAGAGAGTACAACCCTATTACCATTAGACCATCACCGTGAACAACTAACAAGCTTGTTTAGCTATTGAAAAAACCAAAGATCCATCTTGAATCTGATAGGCTGGAAAATGGATAGAGAGTGCAAATTTTAATACGAAAAATCAAAAACTGAAAAAACCCTGGGCTGCTTTCGGAAAGGGTGGGAATTAAACCCATAAAAGCAAAAAATAAAATAGAGCAAAATAAAATGTATATTAAACCTCGGGAACTTGGTTTCTGAAAACCTAAGACTCAAGAGTTGGAAATTGAACAAAAACGTAAGCTATTACTAGAAAATTTGGAATCAGGATGATAACAGAGATGATCAACTAAACAAGGTTCGTTTATTTCAAAAAATATATATCCAGGTATATATTACGGGAAGAAAAAACGATACCTTTCTCAACAAAAATAAAGTGTTTGATATCTTAATTCTGTGCATGGTAAGTGGATATTGAAAGATGACCGTTTTCATTTCAATATTGTTACTCGTTGCCAACGATGAAGAAGACACAGCTCCTGAGGAATTAGAAACAGAAAGCATATAAAATAAGCTCAAAAAATGAGGGCTGCATACTTTGGTTTACGGACGTCGCGTGTTCGAACCCTCGGCAAGGACACCAACATAACTCCCACTGTCCAGACTTCGAAGTAGGCTTTCCTCTGGTTAATTTTGGAGGAAAAAAATACTGAACGGCGAGAGAAAACGGAGAGGGGCCCTGTCTTAAAAGTGTCCACCCAATCACAAATGTTACATATGATATTTTTGAAGTTTTAGAGCACGGTCCCATGGAGGGGATTCACCTCCTTTTTTTTCAGTGGGAGAAGGTTTCATGATTTTTTTTTAAGTCAGCATAATAGAATCTCAGCCTAAAAAAACAGGGGTTCCACTTTTGTTGCCCCTCAACTTAAAAGGTTGCTCGAAAGGAGGGGCTAAGAGGATGCATTAATAGGGTCCATGATTTTTTATTTTTCTATACAAAGATAAAAATAGGAAGCTTTTAGCACTAGCAAAAGTAGGGTCCCATGAATCTCGAAATTAACTTTTGGATGGAAAATTTGAGAGGGAAGCTTAAACATAAATACCCAAAAAAGCTCCCTAAAAATTTTTAACTCGCTGATTTATTTTTTGTGCCCCCAACTGCTTTTATGGGGCTTGAAATATCTTCTCCCTAAAATATAGTTGCTGAGAAATTTCAGGAACTTTGTTAGGTTTTAACACGCACCAATAAAAAAAAAAAAATTGCATGGGACCATATTTCGGGAAATGAATCGGAGCAGGAGCCCGCAAGCACGGCACCATGCTATAATGATTTCCCCCTAAAGTTTAACGCTGGCTTTTGTCCATGTCGCAATTCTATTAAACGTTGGTCTTTCAAGACAACAGGCTTTCTCAAAACGTTATTTTCCGCGGAACCCCACATGACCTTTATTTACCATAAAAATAAACCGATCAAGTAAACCCTAGAAACTACGAGCATCCAACAATATCTAAGCGGGTATGGCTGACAAACGAGCCTCCTCCTTTCCTTTACGACACTCAAAATTGGTCACCTGCTCCTGGACTGCAATGATTTCTCTGTACAACATTCGTCTTCACGGAGAAATTTTACTCGAAGAAGCCCCAGATGTCTCTCCAAGCAGTAAAATTGGGCTTTTAGAATATCAACAAAGTCTAGGAAGTCTCAACAGTAATTTCGAAGTAGACGAATGAGCTCCGCACCTATTCCTTAACAATAATTGAAGGTCTGCAACTATGTCTTAGATCCCTCGCCGGAGAGGGTTTCTACGTGTTTTCCGGCGAGAGATAACTGTACCCGAAAGATAGTATGTACAAGACATTTCGAGTGGACGGAGAGATAGAATATTTGTCAACTGGAGGTCATCAGGTTCGTAACTCACCGGCGGAACTCAGTGCTGAGCTGACTACCCCCTTTGACGGTAACGCAGGTGGAGGACAAGGTTAAGGCGGTTCAAATAGTTCTCTTGGACTGATGGTTACAAAAATATTAGGAGCCCCCTGCTTTTGCTTCATCAAGGTTTTTCTTCTTATCCATAGTGTGACACCATCCTTAACCCGATATATTAATGGACGACTTATGAAATTTAGCAGGGACCTTCGCTGTGTACTCATCTTAATTGACGATTTAGCGCAGTCCAGAAAATCCGAGTCAATAAATGTAACATGCAACACATCAGTCCAGATAAAGTGAAAACCCCTAGCTCAGCCTATGAGAAATAAATGCAGCGAATTGTCCACGACTATTTGATAAGACATCCCCTAGCTGCATGTTGCAAGTCAAAGTTAAAATAATACAAGTTTGATAGAATAGCACATTAAAATGGCATTCTAAAAGTAGAAGATCACTTATATTTTTTAATAGAGACATGACGCAATATCAAACATTCAGATACGGTAATGGGAGTTAAAAATCAGAATGTATTAATTTGCAGGAAAATAAAGATAATTACAAGGCCGAAACAGTGTTATCATACTAATTATGGCTGATCGCACCTATCAGAACAATTTGTAATATCGGCTCTGTTTTGCAGATTAGAGCCTTGTCACCACACTCAGCTTTCTTACCCTTGGCTCTATTGATCCAGTTGTTTCTCATATGATAATTATCTTATTTCATAAATTTAGTATTGGAATTGAAAAACCAAAAGTGTGTGATCAAAAGAATATGGAAATTGAAAAACCAAAAATGTGTGATCAAAAGAATATAGAAAATGAATTTTTACATCCCATGTCAAAAGATAATAGATCATTGTAAAGTGAACGTGAATGGTTCTATACACATAACAAATTCATCTTCCCACTCCTTAAAATTTAGAGCCACAGTTAACATAAGTTTCACATTTTGGTTTAAGGTGAGGTTTTTAAAACATGTCTCTTAAAATATAAAAGGTTGATATCTATAATAAAAATCCCATGTCTATATAACCTACACATTATAACAATACCATGAACCACAATTACCCCATAATAATATTGAGGGTATCCATAAGAATATTCACATCACTTCAATTACATTACTCAAGATAGAAATGCAATTACTTAGATATTTTGTAGTCATAAGCAATACACATAGTTCTTAAATCTAGATGATAAAACTAAAAATTATCTTCAACGATCTCAATTTTATAAACAAATACACACTTTGATAGGTTTTAAAGAGCATTTTGGATTAAAGAACTTTAAAAGTAGAATTTAACTCATCTTATACACACAAACAACTCGATAGCTTTTTATGTTATTAGATCTCATTAAATGAATTATTCTCGTGTTTTCTTTCTCAATCATTATCTATGTAGAGTTAAACATACTATTAGTATATATGTATTTTTATGTGAATTTGATTGTGTATTGACTTCTATATTATTAATTATGTATATTTGTTTATATAAGTGATTTTAGGGTTTCTTTTCCCAAATATTCATGTGTAGTGTTTCAATGTTTTATTCATGAGTAATCAATTAAACATTTGCTCAAAAAGGAAAACATTTTATTATGAAGGTAATTATAATTTCAAACCTAAAAAATAGTTTTAATTCACAGTAATGAAATCCACAAGTTTGACAGGCCATATATTCAAAAAAATTGTCAAGAAGAACACATAATCCTACAATCGTAGGAAATAATGTAACGAATACAAAACTATATAAACTATTGTAGAAAATTTCTTACGAATTATGATGCCTCACAAGCTAAAATTAGATCTGACTTATTAGTATATGAAAAATATTGTGAAGATGAAAAGTTGAGAGAGAGCCATAGTTCAACATTGATAATAGTTAAATAAAATATCAATGACATATCTCATACGAAAAAAGTGAATATTAGCAATATTGCATGGAGATAGTAGCAATATTTAGTTTATTTGAGTTGTATTTCGGGTTGATATTGCATGGATGTCTATATGTTGTTGCAAAGCTCTTATTTTGCTATTGTCCATATTTTTGTAAGACACAATTATGATAGTCGCCAAACTAAATCACGTTTCATTATTTGGTCAAACACTGAACATTTATCTATTAAATCTTTCGAATCTCAAAAACTTTGAACAAGATATATGACCAATATTATTTTCCAAAAAGTAAACTATAGAATTTACTTTATGAAGAATAAAATCAAATTCAGAAAACTTTTGAATCTCAAAAACTTTGAACAAAATATATGACCAATATTATTTTCCAAATAGTAAACTATAGAATTTACTTTATGAAGAATAAAATCAAAATCAAATATTAGGATAGTAAATATCTAGGACTATAGAAAAATATCTAAAATCCGGCAACCTTTAAAATATTTAAAATCTGGCAAGACAGTAAATATTGGAGCCGCCGGAATTTGACACTTTCCAGCAAGGGCATCTTCAAAGTAGGCACCTACTGGCGAAATATCAATGACATATCTCATAAGAAAAAAGTGAATTTTGTTATAAGTTTGCACAAAGAAATTCATATTAACGGAAAATGAAAAAATCAAGAATTAAGATCTATAATAAATTTTAAATACACATGAGATGTGGCCATTAATATATAAAAGTAAAACATTCCATGCCACATATTTCTATTATATAAATATATGTCAAACAATATTGACTTATTTTAAATATGTATTTCTTTTTCAAAATTTATTAGGAAGTGCACAAATAATTAAATAAACAATTAACATGTAGCCATAGATTATTGATGAAAGTGGAGAGGATAAAAAATACTTTATTAAATATAACCACATGTGTTGGTTCCAATATCTGCATGTCTGTTAGGAATTTATATGTTGGTGTGAACATTAATACTAGCAATCACACATGAGATGTGATGTTAACGCCGAAAGCGAAATGTTGGTGAGCGGAAAAAAAAAATTGAAGCATACAACAAAGGATTATGATATGTCAAGTTGGAAATTGAAAAATTGAACAAAATAGTGGAAACTGGAGTAGTAGAAAAGATATGGATTGCAAAAGAAGTGAAGTATTTTGAAACAAAAGGGTCGTTGGGGATCCAGAGGGGAGTGTTAAGGACATGGAATGAAGATGGAATTTCTCTTGTGTGTGTGATTGCAGAAGAGGTGTTGAGGATTTTTTTGCTTAGTGCCAGAATGAAAAAGGGGTGAAATCCGAAGGGCGGATAAGTAGGTAACTCTTGATGTCGCTGTGAAGGTAAGCTGATTTCTTTCCATGCGCCCAATGTTAATAGTGGTTCTCCGCAAAGTAAGCCCTTGAGATTTATGGATTGAAAATGGCCAAGTCATTTTAAGTTGTAATTGCCTTTGGTTACTCCTAGAAAAGGGCGGAATCAGAACATGGGAAGGGTTGTTGGCACCCCATTGGGCCTCTGTGTATTGAACAAATGTGATGACGACAAATAAAGGAAAATCAGACAGACCAGACAAATGTCATAAACAATGTTCATGATAGAGCCAATAGCACCATTTACAAGACATGTTGCAACCCAAAAATTTGCGGAAAGCATGACTTTCTAGTTGACACAGAGAAGAAGTTTGTGTTGCAATCGATGGATCATCAGCTTATCCTAAGTCAGCACACCCAATGTTCTGAGCAATGGATTTGGCAACGAGAGAGTTAAGGGCCAATGAAACTCATTTCATCAATTAGAATATATTGGATATGTTTAAGCGATTCTTGAAAAGATGACAAAGCCTAACCTTCCAAGGGTTTGAGTTCTCTTAGGGGAATGTGTGCCCTTCCACTCTGCAACCATCTTCGTTGCCTAATTGAAATTATCATTCACGTGAAGTAAAAGAAAGGGAATCATGCCTACATTTTTACATACAAACAAATTGTCTATCGGCTTCCCGTTTATTGATGGAAATTGAGGATGGCAACAACAAGACAAAGGCTCTCAAAGCGGTCGTAGGTGTCCAAGGTATGCTATTTCTTGCTCTTCACTTTCAATGTTCAAACCCTAACATTAATTTTATTCTTCTACATAATTTGATATATTGCTAAATGTTTGTAATACATGGGTGGATTTTGTGGTGGTGGACATGAAGGAGAAGCAGATAACGGTAATAGGAGATGTAGACCCCGAATATTTGACCTCTAAACTTAGAGGGTTTGGCTTCACAGAGTCGATGACCGTGGGTCCTGCAACAGAGGAGAAAATAGAGGGCGAGAAAAAGGAGTAGAAGAAGCATCAGAGTGATGTAAAGAAGGAAAACAAACATGAAATTAAATAATTTGTGTATTTTCCCAGTAGTTACAAGTACTGATACTAATTGAGTAGCTTGAGAGACCATGTATTTGTAATCTTGCATGAATCACACTTAGCATAGAATAATTGTGTGTTGATATGAATTTTGTTTATCTATGTTTGAGTAGCTTATACTGCTCCACGTCATCACCAAGCAAGCTTTGAAGTCTTCATATGGTCATGCAACAAATATATGCATTAAACCAACATTAGTGTCTATGTTTTGATTATATGTAGACATCCAAGCTAGCATTGGTTTCCTTAACTATCACCTTGAATCTTGTGTAAACCCAATTCCTAAACTCATTAACATGTCTCACCCAAATCTGCATTTAAATCTATTATCTTCCATCTCACGTTGTTACTTCCATAGAAGCTCTAACAGTTGGAGCCATATTTTGTTGTTACCAACTTTCTTGTATCTTCTATTTTTACAGACTTGCATTATATCTGTTTATCTCAACATCAATTAATCAACCCATCTAGAAACTCACAATTGTAATATACAAGTCCATTCACTATGAGTCGTTTTCATTCTAAATCTTGGTTGAAACATTATTTTTATTTTTAATAGGTCTTAGTTTCATGTAAATTGTTGGTTGAAGTAGAGTTTAGTTTTAGTCTAATTTTAAAGCTTGGCAAACTCAAATAGGTGATCTCGATTTTATTGATATTTTATCATCTTCTTAGTGTAAAAATATATATATGTGTGTGTCAAAACTATTATTTAATAATAGCTTGTAGCTATATTCTAGATAAGTTTCTCAATTTTGTCATTGAATCCAAGTCAATGTGTGTCTTAAAAAGTTTAAATGTTAAATATAGTGTTGTCAATGTTGTTATTGTTTTATGAGAGTCATAAGTCAAAACAAAATTATTTGTAAAAGGATGCATTTTCAGTGGAAATTGTTAAGCTTCACATCTTCATTGGTTGAGTGAGCATCATGATAATGGAGGATAGAGGCATAATAAAAAAATTCTAACAATACTTATTTGATAGGTCAATCTTTCTGAGTTAATATGTATATTTTAATTATTCAAATTAGGTAAAGACTTTGGTGTCAACTCCAGAGGTTTTAATTGAAAGAGCATCACATCCTTGAAGACCATATACAACACCAAACATTGTATATGAAAGAGATGTACTATATAAGAATGAATATGGTGGGTGCAAATTTTTAACAAAGAGGAAAAAAATATCTAACCATTAAGTTTACAGGAACAATTAAATCAACAATCAAATTAAGTTTATGCCCTTAAAAGTATTTCATAATAATTAAAATACAATATAATGTTCCAAGCCACATGTATTAAATATATGGCCAAATTTATATTTGCATCTAGTTTTGAACACGATGAAACAAAATATTGGATATTTCTAAGGATCCAAGTGCTCTCTGGGTATCTAAATCTTCAGGAGATGTAGACAAATGATTGTTAAATGAAGTAGTCCATGAAAATCTTTCAAATCGCTATTTAAAGACTCAACTATCATTAATGATTAGCACCCAAAAATCAACAATTTAGGTCATGGGTAGAAGTTAATACCTACAAAATATGATTTCCAAGATCCCCAAAGGTTTTATTTTGGTTATCATTCTTCTTGACAAAGTTGTTAAAACAAAAAGAATAAATAAACCTCCATGCAAGATAAATAGTAATGAGATGTGCTTTATGATTAAGGCCTTGATAATAAATAAATGTTATATATTGCATTGAATTTAGCTGATGGTTTGATTAATGGTAGTACATAGGAAAATGTATATTACTTGGAATACACCAATCACGTCCTTTAAAGGGTACATATAAAAAAATCACAATAAAGTTGAGTAAATGATTTTGAGACAAAATGTCTAAGCTACCAAAATCTTCTTGCTCATTGAATGGTGGTAGATTGAGATTGAGAAAATAGTTTCCTAGTTACCTCAAGTCTTATACTAGAAACTATGTCTATTTCATCATCAAGAAAGGAAGATGAATTACATCCATTGTGTCGGGCGTTTGGATAAAAATCCATATGTGGAAAGTTTTTTTTGGTATCAATTGATGACTTTTGTAGGCTTATCCGGAGCACAACTACTCTTGAATGGAGTTTGTTTCTTCAATCGATTACTGATTTCCACTTCTAAATTTGGTGGGGAGCCCTTTTAATCACAAGGAAATCCTATTATCATAAGGAATCAATGTAAAATTAGTCTTTTTCCTTAACACATTCGAGGGATCTGGTTGCATTATCATATGTGGTCATTGCTTCCACAACTGTATCAAATGTCCCATTGATGGTCTTGTAGTTGTCCATGATCAGTGTCCGCTTTAGCTATATCATCAAGATTATGCCGTTGATGTGTCATTAGGAGTTGGAGTGTAATGCAATGTAGCAGTTTTATGTTTGTAATTTTAGAAAGTTAATAATGTTGGATAATTATAATAGTTAGTACAGGGAGAAAATACACATGAGTTGTGTTGCAGTCAACTTCCAGGATCTTCATCAAAATTTATTTTTTATCTGTGGATGATTTGCAATAAGAGTGTGCTTTTTAAAGGGGTCTAATACTTTACATTAAGATTTAGTAGCAAGAGGGAGAAGATGAATCAAATGGAACATGTGACTAACTTGTCCTGGTCAAGAGAAGTTCATCAAATGGGGCATGTGACTTGTTTTTCCTAGTCAGGAGAAGTTGAAAAAGATCATTGCTCTTTCCACATGCGTCCTGTCAATCTAAGCATCAATTATTTTCTGTCACTGCCTGAGAAAAAAAGTGCCATATGTCTCCGTATAATTAATCCATCATGACTGTCCCGAAATTTCCTATGACTGTCTCTAGTGCTTCGAGGAATTCCTTGGCAAGTCAATTTTCGACCGCTGCCTCCAACCTCAAGGCTGTAGCTGAATTTTTTAGCATCATTATCATCTCCCATGAAACGCAAAAAGGCTATATAAGCAGGGGTTGTGCCCAATTGAAATGATTCAAAATGAAGACAAAAGTGTTTCTAAAAATAATTGAATACCTGCAAATAAAAGAAATATAAGGAACAATGATGAACCATATGCCCAGCACATAGACCAAAGAATAGAGCAAGGAGATTGTGCGTAAGAGAATATAAGGACTCACTGTTAGCATCCAAGTAAGATTGTCAACCTCGTGTGTATTTGACTTTATATATCGGTGATTGAAGGTGGGACCAATATGAAAATCAACTTTATGGTCTTCTCTCAAATGAGCCGCCAAAGATGGAATATAACTGACTACCTTATATTCAGAACCTGCATATGGGCAGTTGTATGTCCTCAGCAGGAACTGAGCTTCATGCTTTAATTTACTATAGAGGAAGCTCTAAAGATGTTGCCACCTTTTCAAGAGCCAAGCATCTGATATTACAAAGGTCATACCTACAGGTTGGACACCGATTGTTGACCCTGGATTTACATGCATGACATAATGTATGACCATTTGGGCACTGCAATCAAAATTCATGAGAAAGATTGTCAGTGTACATATTTCACAAAGGAAATGTTATTCAATTGACAGCTTTCCGTCATTTATCTTCTTACTCAGAAAGAGATCCTCAAAAGGCCTTAATTGATGCAAATGATAACCAAGTCCATAAACATACAAGGTCAAAACCGACTTAAACTCGTCACATTTCTAATGATAATAGAATCACTGAGAAATTATCCCATAAAAAAATAAAGGAGCAGTTTGAATCATTATAAAAACCTTTACCCGTACCACACCCTAACCAGCTACTATGCTAATAAGCAATAGTTTCAAATTATTCTTTAGGGGTAAGACTTAATAAATTCCATGATAGCATTGTTTTCCGGAATCTGAATAAGCTCAGCAACCAAACTAACAGTATTCACAGTAAGAGCTTCACTTTGAAATCAAAATGGATTTTATTCCTAGTTCCTTTAATACCTCTTGATAAATTTAGCTTGTGATATATCGATGTAACTAAACCATATGTCATAATCAGCTTACGATATCCCTCATGCTTCATTCATCTTGTTGAAAGTGGATATTAAGCAAGAAAATATGGGTAACTAAATATTTGTCACCTATCCTCTAATTACTTTTTGCATCATATATACCCCTCATGCTTCATTCATCTTTGTTGAAACTGAATATCAAGCAATAAAATATGGGTTCCTAAAGAATCTTTGCCACTCTAATTTTTTTTAATATCAATTACTTTTTGCATCATATCTACCCCTTTTCAGACATTGGACCTAAAATAACTGTAGGTGCAACAAGAAGTCCTAATTGAATTTTATAGAAATCATCATGAATTTTAGTTGGAATTTTAAAATATATCTTTTTGCCTCAAGAACGTTAGCATTTTTTACAATTACATTATTTGCAATCCTTTAATAATTTTTTCTTTTATGTTTTACTTAAGATGTTTTTTATTAGAACCACTTCAACTTTTATATTTTGTCAATTGGCTCCTCCAGTCAAGCATGGTAAGGCTCATTTCACATGTCAATAAGAATATTCATAAAATGATAAATCTGTTACCAAAGCAGAAGCAGTCCCTTCTCTTATGTAGATCAGGATACCGTGTTGATGTTCCGCTGAGCAAAGCAAGCTATCACAAATTTCTGAAGTGGTGATTACTACCAGAAAAATATTAAAAAGGAACAATTACTGTAAAATTAAAAACTCTAATAAATCAAGATATTTTTTTACATTTCCTTTCAATAGCCAAGTCAAATGAAAGATTCCACAAAAAACTGGGACACAATCATGCTTTTATCACCAGATAACCCAATCTCATCAAAAGGGCATAAAACAAGAATACCTGGTGCAAAAATAAGAGTCAGAAATAGAGGCATTTTTGCCTTTTCACATCTATATGCAGATGGAAAAAAAGCATAAACACTTCAACGTAACTGTGCATATAACCTACAGTCATGTATATGTGTTTATGCTTCTCCAATCTCCACATGTGGGTGTGTGTGAAGGGGGCAGAGAGGGTAGCTTAGGATTAAGGTTGGCCTTAACACCCCTTCATTTATATGAACAAATGGTATCCCCTTCTCTTGTCTCTATATAGTTAGTTATAAAACATTTTGTTTGTTTGGAGCTACTTAGGACTGATAGAGGAAATGTGAATGGAACTCGCTTGTGTTTCATCCTTGGGGACAAAGGAACAAAAGCAAGGAAAGTACTTCTCTTACCCACATGAGAGATTCTTACCTACATAAATGTGAATATGAGAGAGAGAGAGAGAGAGAGAGAGAGAGAGAGAGAGAGAGAGAGAGAGAGAGAGAGAGAGAGAGAGAGTGCAAATGTTGATCAAGATGAGTACAATTTCCACACTCACATAGGTTTTAGAACTAAAGGAAGAATACCTTTGGAGGCTTGAATGGGTAGTCAGGTGGAAAGTGAATAGTAACGTAAAATACACCTCATGCATATGGACTATCACCAGAACCCATTATTGTTGCTTTCCAATGGAACATATCTTCAGCCATAGGGCATGTCATGCATACACATTACAACAAATATTAGAAGAAAAATTAGCAAACATAACATAAAAATATCCTTCACTGATACCAGGTTCATGGTTTACCCTTAAACCAACAAGAATAAAAAAATATTTAAGACTCCAACCAAACCATCGAGGCAATTCAATTAACCTCGAAAATGATCATGTACATTTATTATTCCAATTAATATTGGGGTGAATGTTTTGGGAATTAAAAAGCTAAAAATTAAAGCCCTCGTATCAGTATCATTTCTTAAACAGTCAAGATTCTGTACAGCAGGGTTGGGTTCTCATTAGACATGACTACATGATCTTATTTAGACATCATTTCAAAATTATTACACTAAGTCCCATTGACATTGCAGTCAATATTTTGTGTTCTTGTGATGAAAAAAATAAGCATCTTAAAATTTTTAATCAATTTCATTACATGTACTTTAATGTCAGGGTGTTGAGATGACCAATTGATCTGATGCGCCATATTAATGCTCTGGTGCAAAAGGGAAAATGTTCAAATACCACTCACAAAAATTCTGCACATTTAATATGGACAAGAGATCTATGACACCACACTCGAGAACAATAGCCCTTTGTCTAAGGCACCAAAATCAAGTAGTCACCTCAGATGAGAGGTACGTATGGGGTATGACTATTTGATCAATGTAAATAGTGTAAAGTTAATAAATCTCCCTTATTCCCACAAGAGACTTCCATCCACCCAAGAAATGAAGGTTAGGCTGGGACCTAAAAAACCCTCCTTTTACCTTATGTAGATCCATCTTTGGTTATTGTTTGGTTGAATTTCGTGTGATAGAATCAATGAAAGTTCAATCATACTGAGGGTGTCTATCTTATAAGTCCCTGAGAGACAGATTTTTTCTCGTACAAAATAATTTTGTAGACAGAAATTTGTACTGAACAAAATAGGTCAATGGGACTGTATTACAGATCAACACATTGAGCGAATATCACACTCTGTAAGAGCAATTTGAAAAGGTTATCTCCATAACAAGCAGTTAAAAATTTAAAAACTAATGTTGAGTAAGCAGAATCAACAACACCATATGTTTATAAAGTAGATAAATAAGACTGTGTGGAAAAAAAGATAGCTAAGAATGGTAAAATTAACATCAATGAATGTTTTGTTGTCAATGGCTCCAAAGCATTACAACAAAACTTACACTCAGGTTTATCACTATCATTTGAATGGGATGGTAACAAATGGGAAATTTTCATAACCTGTGGTTTCTCAATGTTAATCAAATTACTCTGTCACTGAAACAACTTCTCTTTGAGGAATTTTGTCAAACAGTTCACATACATTGTTAATGCTTCCACATTTTGCATACATGTCTACAGGGCACTTGCAACTACATCATCTAACAAAATTCCATTCTCTATTATGCTTTGCCGGATGTCCATACCTTGTTTCCAAGCTCCTCTTTTGGCACAGGCAGGGAGTGTCCTCGAGATGATGGTGTGACCTGAAACAATAGAAATGGCATGTTCATAAATGGCAAGGAAAACATAACCCAGAAATTGCATGTTCAGATATCTAAAAGATATGTCGGCGAGATATACAACCAGGGTTTTCAGAGAGACCAAAACCTGCAAATACATAGATGGAGACACAAGGTTCGGTTGGAATTGTTGAACAGGCCTAACCCACAAATTTGCAAGCGGGTGTATGTAGTATTGGAAGGAAGATGGGCAACTAAACCAACCTGTATCCACCTGACAGGGATTCATAGACAACAAGAAGCAATTTTCAGAAAAAAGACAGATGCTAACAAATAAAAAAACCCCTGTAGTCATACATGCATGGATATACACAAAATAACTATGTATGTAACCTACGCGACAGTCTATGGCCGAATAATAACATGCAAGAAGGAAGGAGGTCAACAGAGAGCAATGGATGACAAGCTGGTCAAGCTGCTGAGTGTAGACGGGTGGCTGCACCATGAAAGGCGATATCCATTTCAATGAAGTAATTCCGCATCGCATTTTCTCTCTCTGCATTCTCCATAGCAGAATCCCTGTGCCAAACACCACGACAACCAAGAAAGCGCATCACATCCTCATTACAAAATCATTGAAAGTGCATCACATCCGGGGGTTTGATGGCAAAAGCAATCCTCATTACAAAATCCTTCCCGAAACCCTAAGCAAGGCATTTTTTAATTCTTCTTCGACTGCTACGTACTGGTATACTACGGGCCAGCCATACTCCCCTTGTTTTGCTGATGGCAAATGCATGCCCGCCTCCACACCGGACTCTTGCAACTGTCCTCTGTTTCTGACTACCTATACGCCTCTCCCTCCTTCGAACATGGTCCTCTGTTCCATCCGCCACATCTACGGCTCCTAGGTGTCCGTCCATCGTCGACCAACGAAACCCCATCGTTGATGCCCTCGTGCATGTCAGAAGGCCTCCGCCATTCCCACATAGAACACGCCTTTCGGCGTAATTATGTGTGTATTTGTAATATATGAGTTGTGATATAAACAACTCATATAATATTGTAATAGTTTAATTATATTGATGAGTTATGAGAACAACTCACGTTGCTGAAGTTGTGTGAGATAATAAAGGGATGTTCAAGAGATATTAAGAGATGGGGTTGAGATTGTGTAGGGATTGAAGATCATGTTTGACTCCACCATTCTAGGGGTTAATTGATCTATATATGTAACTCATTAGTCATGAATAAGATATCCCGAATGGAATGTTATAAATATTATACTATATTTTTTTGGTGTTATTTGATTAGTTCTGGGTGTTCATTTTGCGTACAATCTGAACCAAAATAATATTTGGTATCAGAGTATGGTCGGTCGAATGAGAGTCTAAGAGAATTTAGGATTGCATGCAGCAAGAGATAGATTAGTTCATGTGCAGTCGTTTGTCATCAGTTTTCATCAACTTTAGTCTTGCATTCTACATCGACTTACTCTGCAGATCCAACAAAGCATCAACGCATTCATGTCTCTTCTAACAATGATAGGATCATGACTCATAATTTATACCTGTTTAAAGCAAAAATATGTTACAGATCTGACAAATCACGTGGTAATCATACATTTTTCCCTTAATTTGGTTACATCGACCAATCCGTTCATGTAACCAGCTCATTATCCAACCAGTGTGTTGTATTAATCACCCATACAAGTCTTCCACTCGTCTTTATTTATCTCCATAGAAACCTGAATTGTGCATTGATGTTAGTCACTAGGATACATGCGTAAATCCACATGTAATTTAAGTTTTATTTATTACTCCACCGTATGCATTCCATTAGAAAACGTGTTTAGTTAATGTTTTTTGGTGAAGTATTTTTTTTACTTGTTTTTTGGTTTCATTGTTTATTAATAATCTTAGACGGGTCTTGTTAAGTTTTTATAATAAGTAATAGGTGTTTTTTAATTTTAAGACTGATTTTATTTTTTAAATATAGAAAAAATAAATAAAGGGATGTGTTTTATTTATTATGCGGTTTAGTGTATAAGTTTCTTTTGGTCATTTGTATTTTACCTTATGTGTTTAATAAAAGTCATTCGGTCAAAATCATAGTATTTTACTATATTAAAAATCGATATTAAGTTTTTTAGAATTAGTTTTAGTTAAAAATAATTTTAAAGAGTCTATTAAGTAATATTTGTTGATAAGTTGTATTTTTTAAGTTGATTTCAATTTGTGGATTATTATTTTTTGTGTCAAAAGTTATCGTCTGAACTATTAAATTGTATTAAAAAAAGTAATCTCTAATTATTATTTTATTGTTTTGTATTGTCAAGTCTTTTGTTCGTAAAAGTGTCATTGTAAAAGTCCGTAAAATAAAATAAAAATTGCCTTACGAATGCATTTTCGGGGTAATCGACATCTGATATGTAATTAATATGTTATTGAGCCTCAAAGTAATATTTTCTAAGTAGCATCTTTGATGGAGGATGGAAGCAATGGAGGAAGGAGGCGATTAGTGCCTCTCGTCAGTCACCAACGACGAGGCCACATTTTGCTATGGTGACTTCCTTTTCAGTTGTGTGTTTGTTTTGATATGCAAAATAATAACAGAAGATTTGTGCCTGTTCGCTTTGAATATGTGAGCATTCCTAATGTAATCTCTTGAACGTGTTGTGATATGGCATGGAAGGTGCGGAATAGTGAAACAGTTGTAAGGAGGGCAGCGAACTATAGAAATCCTCTGACTGCAAAGATCCTCTAACCGTCGTTCTTCTTTATGAAGATGATCAGCCAGTGAAATGAACTTGTTTCATTCACATGGGATGAATGTGGGATGCATTCTTTGCATAGTAGTGGTCATGTGCAGCAAGATCCGGACATCAAGATTCAGACAGTAGTATGCAGACCTAAAAGTATGCGGTGACATACAATTTTGGTTTCAGTTCCACTTTGTCCCATGTTCACACTAAGGGGGTGAATGTTAGCAATTTATATGTTAGTGCGAACATTAATATTATGCGTGTATTGGGGGGAAGATGGGGAGCCACAAAAGCAAAAATTGCTAAAATAGCAAAAAATACAAAAAAAAATGCGAAAATAGTGAAAAGGGCGAAAAGTTTGAATTTTCAAAAAATAAGGTGGTGGCGGGTGATGGGGCTTTTGCGCCGAGTGTCAGGGTCCTCACAGGTGCGAACAAGATTCCTGTGGGCAGTGGTAGGGGTGAAGGCTATCGGGGTCAAGCTTGGGAAATCGAGGCGGAGATGGCAGTGTCTGAATTGGTCAAAAAGTTCGGTGCTAGCTTGGTTGTTAAATCCATGGTTTCTTTGTTTGGAGAATTGGTGTTGGATAACTTAGGAGCTGAGAAAAGTCTGGTGCTGGTTGAGCCCCTTGATGGAGTGCCTCAGGAGGTCCCTTCCAATCCAATTCCGGCGGAGTGTTTCGAGCCGCAGTGTTAAGAGGAATTCAAGGTTGGGGGAATCGATTTTAAAATTGCTGCAAAGAGTCTTTAGCTTTCTCTTCCTGCCCTACCCAAGGATGGCTTTTCAAATTCTTGGGTGAAACAGGTGATTTTTTGCAAGTTTTTTGGAGCACACTTCTCTCAAGGAAGGATTTTGAGCTAGGTAGTGTGGTTTGGGGGCAATAAAGCTAAACTTAGGGTTAATTTCCTTGCTAATGGTTTCTTCCAGGTATGTTTTCCTTCCCCCGATCTATTGGATCAGGTTTATAAATGCGACCCCTAGTTCATGAATTCTTCTAGCCTATACTTTCGCCCCTAGTATCCAAATTTTGACCCCTG
Organism: Taxus chinensis; assembly: GCA_019776745.2. Lineage (NCBI taxonomy): Eukaryota > Viridiplantae > Streptophyta > Pinopsida > Cupressales > Taxaceae > Taxus > Taxus chinensis. The sequence goes on along the minus strand of CM034151.1, from coordinate 246,212,557 downwards.
GAAGGAAAAAATCTCCCGAGCCCCGTTATGGTTAAGCATACATGGCTTGTCCTCTGAATTCCAAAAATGGTCTATCCTAAAGCCTATTACGAACTCTCTTGGTGTCTTTGTGCCCATTCGAAACCCTTCCTTGAATTTTTGGAGGAAATCCATGGTGTGTCTTTGTGTGGATATGGACTTGACTGCCCCTTTGTCGATTTCTTTGTGCCTCCAAACTAAATTCGACCCTAAGTGCTTCACCGTTGAGTATGAGTGTCTGAATGTGAAGTGCTTCTATTGCGGGAAGTTGGGGCATTTGAGTAAGGTCTGCACTATGAAATTGGCCAAGGGTTCTAAGGAGTGGGTCTACAGATGGCAGCTTCGAAGGACGATTGTTTGTTGCTTGGAACCAATCCTTCTTTGGGTCAGGATCTGTCAATTTCTTCTCTGGAGATTACGAGAGGATTGGAAGCCCCTTTGGTAGGGGATTTGTCCCCTCTCTCTTTGCTAAAGGAAACAGAAGAGGTGCATAATAATTTTGGGGAACTGATGTCCCTGATCAAAGAAGAGTTTGAGCAAGGGCAAGCGGAATCTCTGAATTCACTTCAAATTTGGCTTTCGGATAAAGTTGAGGCTAAAACGCTTCAGTCCCTTTTAGGTGGTGGTGTTTCGGAGGATGAGGAAATTTAGCTTGATATATTCGTACAGGCTTTGGTTCCTTCATAATTGGCGCCAGTGCAAGAGGGTTTGAAAGAGGCCAATCGTGGCCTTGCAAGTAGGAGGGGTAAAAAATCTAAGCAGGAGATGGCCCAGAAGGAAGTGGATGCGGGGAAACAGAGTGTTCTAAATTTTTCCAAAGCTGAGTCCAGGAAGGCGAATGCCCTTCCCTCCCCTAAATGAAGATCCTCTCTTGGAATGTCAAGGGTCTTAATACCCCTGACAAGCAATGCTTGTTCAAGCGTTATCTCTTTTCTTCGGAGGCGTGCATGGTGTTGCTTCAAGAAACCAAGATGGTTGTTGGGGAGGTGGCTGAGCTATGGGGAAATTATGTTAAGGGTTGGAAGTTTTTTTTTCAGATGTTGTTGGTGCCTCCGAGGGTTTGGGTTTCTTGTGGAAGGAGTGACAGGTGCAGGTTGATCTTATCTCCCAGAATTTTAGTTGGCCGTTAAGGCGTGTTTGTCTGAAGCATTCTCAATTGGTCTTCTACCTCTTCAATGTGTATGGTCCAAATATCATCATTGGAAAAAGAGTGATGTGGCAGGATATCTCCAGGTCTTTACTTCCTTTGGAGGAACATCTTCTCCTTCTTGGGGGAGACTTCAATGTTATTACCTTAGAGAAGGATAAGAAAGGTGATAAAAGAAAGGAGATTTTTGTTCCTTCATTAATGATAACTCTCTTCTTAATATTGAGCCAAAACAAGGGTGGTTCACCTGGAGCAATCAAAGAATGGGTTTCAGTAATATTTCTGAGAGGTTAGGTAGGTTCTTAGTTAGCCCCAATTGGTCTCTTAATAATGTTGTTTTAGAGTGTTCAGTCTAATCACTTTCTGATCTCTCTTGAACTTTTGCTCCTCGTAACCTTTTTAAGTTTTAACTTATGCTTCTCTAAAAAATAATATTAAGCAGTGGTGGAATTCCTATAAGAAGGAAAAAGATAAAAAAATCAAATTTCTTAAAGGGGACCTTTGGAATAAGTATTGCTTTAAGAATATTTTCCAAGAAAAGAGGTGGAAGCTGACTTGAAAACTCTGAATGAGAAAAAAATTGTTTCCAAAATGGGGGAGGAGGAGTTTCTACAGGAGAAATCTCTTCTGGCCGAGCTCGGTGAGCTGCTCCTGAGAGAGGAAGAATACTAGAAGCAAAAATCGAGAGAGCAATGGCTTAAGGGAGGAGACAAGAATTCCAAATTCTTTCATTCAGCGGTCAAAGCTAGGAGGTGCTCGAATTTCATCTCTGAAATCAAGAATAGCGAAGGTGTGGTCCTCTCTTATCCGAAGTAGAATTCAGATGAAGGGGTTTGGTTATTCACCTCCCTTTTAGGTGGTGATATTACATCCTTTGAAGAAGAGCAAGCCTCTTTTCTGGATAATATCCCATCGTTGATCTCTAATGCTCAAAATGAGGCTCTTCTTAAGCCTTTTTCCATGAGTGAAGTGGAGAAAGTGGTGTTTTCTATGGCCAAGAATAAAGTGCCAGGCTCGAATGACTTTCAGGCGGATTTCTTTCAGAAGTTCTGAAGCATTGTTGGTTATGATGTGTGGGTGACTGTGGAGGAATCCCGAAGGTCTAGATCAGTGCTTAAATCTCTGAATTGCTCCTTTATAAGTCTTTTTCTGAAAATGTCTCAGCCTTCTTCATTTGCAGATTTTAGGCATGTTTCCTTGTGCAATACATCTTACAAAATCATCTCGAAAGCCATTGCTTCTAGGCTTAAAGGTGTGTTGGATCCTCTTGTTTCTCAGGAACAAACTGGGTTTGTGCCTGGGAGGTCAATTTTCAATGGTATTTTTCTTTCCCATGAGCTTATTCATTCTCTTTCCAGCAATAAAACTCTGGGTATGTTGTTAAAATTGGATATCAGCAAGGTATATGATAAGATCAATGGTGTTTTCTTATTAGGGTGCTTAGGAAGTTTTTTTTTTCAAATTAGTTTTGTAACTGGATGTATAACTACATTTATGGTCCTTTTTTCTATGTTTTGATCAATGGTAATAAGAAAGGTTTCTTTGAAGGCAATTGGGGATTAAGGTAGGAAACCCTCTGTCCTCCTTTTTATTTATTCTAGTGGTGGATTCTCTGGGTAGGGCCATTTGCAAATGAATTCAGGAGGGTAAATTGCAAGGCCTGAAAATAATAACGGAGGGGGTGAATCCTATTTCACATCAGACAATTTGCGGATGACACCTTCTTGTTTGGTAAAGCCAGTATTCAAGAGGGCGAAAGAGTTGAAGGGGATGTTGATGTGTATGCGGTTGCTGCAGGTCAAGAGGTTAGCCTTATTAAATCCTCCATCTTCTTCTTTAATGTTCCCCCTCTTCTAGAGGCTAGAATTTTGAGAATTTTTGGCTTTAAAAAAGGCTCCCTTCCTATCAAATATCTTGGTGTCCCCCTGTTTGGTGGCTCGGGCAGGGCTTCTCTGTGGAATGATCTCCTTTCTTCGGTTAATTCAAAGCTTAATTCTTAGAAGGGGAAGTGGTTGTCACTGGCAGGGAGATTGGTACTCATCAAATATGTTCTTAGTGCCTCCCCTCTATATATGTTTTCCATTCTTAAAATCCCCAAAGGTGTTCTAGCAAAGTTGATTGGGATTATGAGAAAATTCCTATGGCAAGGATCATCTAAGGAAAGAAAAATTCATTTGATTAGTTGGGAAAAATTTGTCTAAACCCAAAGAGTTGGGTGGAGTCGACATCCTCAATTTGGGCCTACAAAATATGGCCCTGGGCGCCAAGCTGGTCTGGAATCTCCTCTTGAAACCGCTTAGTCTTTGCAGTCAGATGGTGGAAAAGAAATATCTGGGTGCCCATCTTCCTGAATCTATTCTCCGAATAGCTAACCCCATCGTGGTTCCCACATTTGGAATTTCTTGGTGGAATGCAGAGAGGTATTTCTATATAATGTGGCCTGGAAAATTGAAAAAGGTGACAAGGTGTTATTCTGGGATGATCCTTGGAATGGTTTTCCTGTGCTTGGGGATAATCCTAAGTTTGGGGAAATTAAGAGACTTTTGGTGGAAGAATGGGGTCCATATGTATCTAATTATGGGCAGGCTCCAGAAAATACCCTTGCTTTAATGGAATGGAAAAGTATCGATCACTTGGACATCTCAGTGGAAGCTAAATATAGATTCCATTCGGTCATGCAGGAGTGACAGATCATGCTTTCCGGGGGAAAGGATGAAATTATTTGGACTGCAGCCTCTTCTGGGAGATACTCCCCAAATTGTGGTTACAAGTTTTTGCATGCAGAGATGGGAGCAAAGAATCAGATTTGGAATGCTTGTTGGTCCTCCTCTTGTCCTCCTAAAGATGGCCTTTTTGCCTAGATAGCCTTTAAAGGAAAAATCCTCACTCATGAAAGAAGGAAAAGATATGGGATTCATGGGCCCTCGATTTACTTTCTGTGTGAGAAGCATGAGGAGGATCGGGACCATCTATTGTTGCATTGCCCCTTTGCAGCGGAATGTTGGAATTGGTTGTGTGTCAGGCTCAATCTACCTTGGGTTCAACCTTCTTCCCTTCCTGAGGCCATTTTGGCATGGCCAATCAATTTGCATCATGGTGCTCTCTCCTCTATTTGGTTGTGCAGTATTGTTCTTCTCCTCTGGTATATTTGGTGGGAGTGAAACAAGAGAATCTTTCGAGAGGAAAAGAATCTGGTGGAACGGGTTATTCTCAGGCTAGAATGGGCTATCTCTGAGGCTGTCTCTTCTAATTGGTCTCGCTTTCAACACTTTTCTAATTTTGACCGAGAGCTAGAGAAGTGGTGGCCTAAAATTGTTAAACCCGGGGAGGGGGTCCAATGTCCTGTGATTCCTTCAGCCTCACTTTGCAGGCTAGTTAAGTGGTATCCCCCCACCCCAGGGTTCCACAAGCTCAATTTTGATGGAGCGGCCAGGGGCAATCCGGGCACCTTGGGTGTTGGATGCATTGTGAGAAATAAAAGGGGCCTTGTGGTTGGGGCAACATCCTTCAAGCTTCGGGATGGTACTTGTAATTCAGCAGAATTACAAGCTCTAAGCAAGGGCCTTGACTTGGCTGCCTCCCTGAAAGTGGATAAATTGGAGATAGAAGGGGACTTGTTAGTAATTGTGAATGCAATCATTAAGAAGAAAGCTTTTTCGTGGAAATTGGACTTAGGAATCAAAAAGATCCTATGACAACTCAAGAAATTTAATACCTGGAACATTAAACATGTGTTTCGGGAATGTAATCATTGCGCAGATAGGTTGGCAAAAGTGGGGATCGAATAAGTACAATTGGAGAAAGTGGCCTTCAATGCCAAAGCGTGGGAAGGACTGGAGTTAATGATTTCACGCGAAGCGGCCTTAAGTGAATCTGTCATCTGATTGTGCACTTGTGTGAGGGGCTATGCCTATTTAAGGCGGGCGTTAAGGGTCTCTCCTTGCTTCTTTTTCTTTTTCTGCTTGTTATGGCTGCCCTATGCCTTCCGCATATAGCCTTGAGCTGTAAATTGAGGGAGATGGCGTTTCGACATAGGATCACAGATATTTGGTTGAAGCAGATTTTTTTGATTACTTGTGTGGAAGAGCTAGAAGCCATCAAAGCCATTTTGGGGGGTGTTTTTCTGTCTGTGGAAGGATGGCCGCGTGTCAACAATGGCATCGCCTCTGTGTTTGTGGAAAATTTGTTGATTATCCGACCTTCAAAATCAAACGCAGTAAATTTGGCTCTGCATTGGCTTCAACCATCGTTCTGTGGAAATTTGGCCTCTGCAGTGGCAAATTGTAGTTTGGTGTTCTAGGCTACAGAGGATTCGTTGTAGGGCGTGACTGGGGTGGATGTGGGTGTTTTCAAAGAGCTTGAGAAGATGTTTGACATTCTGCTGGCATTTGTTGAGCAGTTGGTGGTGCATGCCTGGGACCGTGCTGTAAACTGTGTCTACCTCATGCTCCCGAACATGCAGGCCCTCAGTGCTCTGTTGGAACCAGTCCCAACTGGGTGGGTCGAGTTGAGGGAGGTTACGGGGGGAGCATATGATTTCCTTTGATTGGGTTAGGCGAATGTTGAAGTGACTATCTCGGTGAAGGTGGAACTGGAAGAAGAGGACAGTTTGGGTCAGGTGTCCTTGACAGCATGTGTTGTTGTCTCAATGGAGTTGGGGGAGTGATTCCCTTCTTAAATATATATATAGTTATAGTGTAAATCGATAGGTGTTGGATTTTGTTTGTAAATACCCAGCTGCTTTTGGGTAGCCTGTTTTGACAATGTTTCTTCTGAATTCTCGAGGCTTGGCCTCTACTACTGTAAATAGGGAACGAGTCCCTTCAACCCACTTTAACTATAAAAAAAATATTATGTGTGTATTTGTAATATATGAGTTGTGATATAAACAACTCATATAATGTTGTAATAGTTTAATTATATTGGTGAGCTATGAGAACAACTCAGGTAGCTAAAGTTGTGTGAGATAATAAAGGGATGTTAGAGAGATATTAGGAGATGTGGTTAAGATTCTGTAGGGATTTAAAATCACGTTTGACTCCACCGTTATAGGGATTAATCGATCTATATATGTAACTCATCAGTCATGAACAAGATATCCCGAATGGAATGTTAGAAATATTATACTATATTTTTCTGGTGTTATTTGATTAAATATGTGTGTTCATTTTGTATACAATGTGAACTAAAATAATAATGTCGTGGGAAGATGTGAATGCAATTGTTCATGAGATTTACCTAAATGTTTACTATTCTCGAAAGTCCTTTTACTTCACCCTTAATGGATGTCATTTCTCTCCTTACAAAAATCCATTTTGTATATTTCAAAGAATGAATCAATAAATAATATGATTTTGAGACTTCACAATTTTGTAAAATGTATGCTTCTCATTTTGAGACTTCACAATTTTGTAAAATGCATGCTTTAGAAGCATGTACTTTCCAACAATCCATTGTGAATTACTTTGTCTAACTAGGAGATAAAAATATAATAATTTTCCGAGAACAAGGGAAGATATATAAATGCTAGGGACAGCACACCACAGAAAATCCCTTGACATGTAGACTTTAAGATCCTTGAATTTAGGTGACTGACGAGTGATGATACCTAGGTCTAGTTGGTGTTCAATATCCGATGATGAGTGCCACCCCAAATAAACTAGTCCATCACATCCCTGTAGAGTGTATAAAAAATGACCCAAAATTTGGATGTAGTGTTATGTCTCATTAGAGACGAAATTGTTTATTGCATATTTCTTTATCTTTTCCAGTAATATACCATGCAATTGCTTCCACACCAGGAATTGTGACATGCCAATATATGCGACAATGAAAATACGAGAAGAAAGTGAGAATTTATGATTGTTGTAATATGTACAATAGTGGGATCCAATACTATCCTGCAATGCTAAAAATAATAAAAATAAGAGAGAGAACCAAAAGGTCAAATATTGTATTAATATTATTATTATTACTTAATTATAAAGTTGTGGGAAGCTTTCTTTTTTGGCACCGTTATTTTCATTATTGTGTTTAAATGGAGGGAAACATTCAAGATCTTTGTTATTTTCATAACTATGGGAAAAATTGTTATGTTATCTTCCTAATTTATTTTTTAACTTGCATGCACCACTTCTTCAACAGTTAATGGAAATGTTAAAAATATTTACGCAAACTATACAAAAATTATAGAAAAAATAAAAAACTACAATCAAAACAACTAATTAGATTAGATAACGAAAACAAGAAATATACATATTACATTAACTTATAGACCCAATTATAGCACACACATAAATGATTGTATTAAATATATCTTAAATTTTTGAAGTTTTATTATTACATATTTAAATTTATATCACTATAAAATAAGTAACTCAAATTAAAATAATAATGGACTTTTAATGTAAATATATATATATATATATATATATATAATTGATTATAAACATTTAATAGGAATATTTTTGAAATAATAATACAATTGCTAATATTATCTTTTATTAATTTAACTTAACATTCCTACATGTATCTGTACTGTAAAAATCCAATTATCTATAAAACATACATATAAACGACTTGAAAGTTTTTAACAAAAGTTTGGATAATGATAAATTCCATATGTAGAGTTTTTTTTAATTCATCATCATCCAAATGGCCAACCAATACCCTACCTTGGTGAAAGCCACCAGTTATCTAAGCATTGAAAATTTCAAAGCAAACAAGAAATCAAGAATAATTGGTCATTTAAATTCATATACCATACCAAGAAAAATAAAAAGAAAGCATCCACTCGCCACGGAGAATAATCCACCCTATAACATATCAACCATTCCCATTAAATCAATGCCTATTGTTACTCAAATCTACCCTCACTTATCACACCTAAGAGTATCTCCCCCTTCAAATATGTCCATCATCTTATTCCCTTTTACCCATTTATTCACCTTTATATAAGGCCTCCCTTCTTTCTCTGGATACATATTATGATTTCTTAGGCTTTAAAGTTTGTTGTCAGTGCCTTCAAAATTCTTGTTTTAAGATCTTTACAATGGCGTACTATCACGAGCACTAGAGGATCATGGTGTACAATGACTCCTCTAAATATGAACAACCCAACAGAAAAACAGATAGATGTTATGGGCATAACAATGCCAATGGCAAGACCTACACCGGGCTTCCTGAGGGTCAAATTATAAGGCTCTCCTCAAAGGCCAACCCTAAGTATGCTCTCAACATCAAAGATGGTCGAGTTATGCTTCAATAATATTCTTGCTCCATCTCAAGAATGAATGATGTGAAAAACAAATACAATACAAACCATGGCATTCCTTGGCATTTATAGGATAGCCCAAATGTAATTTATGAGAAACTCACTCTACCATCACATCATTCCAATATATTTTTTGACCTTCAACACATCCCCTTTTTGCAAAACCTTTGATCATTTTCAACATGAATTGAGATAAGGATTAAATATTTTAATAAGAATCCACTAATCAATGTTAGAATTAAAAGTTTGTTCGATGATATATTTGTCACAGGTATTGTTCTAGTTTCCCTAACTCCCAAAGTAGTTATTACATTAAGGTTTATTTAATTATTATTTAAATTAATTATTTACTCTTTATATTAATATAGTTGTTTCTTACAAAATGTTAATATTTATAGAGAATAACTAATATCTTATTCAAAGAGTGGAAGTCACAAAATATGCTTGAATAAATTATAATGATAATTAATAATTTGCACACAGTTGATTAAATTTTCCTTAAACAATGGTTGTTACCGGAAAAAGTATAACATTAAAATGGTCAGGAAAAAGTAGACCAAAAAAAGTGTAACCGGAAAATGATAGTACCTCGTATGTGTCAATAAAACCTTTTCTCAAAAAAGACCCGCCAAAAAATAATTTCATTATGAAGAACCCCTATTGGGGTAATTATGCAGGATTCTAGTTCTCAAATAAAAGTAGGCTTCTTGCAGATTTAAGAGCTCGTGTTAATATTGTGAGGGATGAAAGCCTCATAATGAAATTGAAATCGTTTTGTATTGAGTTTGATTAGGGCAAAGGGGGGCCATAGTTGAGACCCCTAACTTTACGGATGTGGAGTGTCACTGAAAATGTATTTTTCCCAATCAAAAAATTACTTATTTGTATGGTTCATCAAGTCAATAAGTTGTGGCGTGCTTTTAGTGATTTTCTAAATGACACATACCCCTTAGAATTGTGTTTTCCTATGCACTCTCTAGTTTTTATATTTTTCCTACTCATGCTAATAATTATGATTAAAATACCTTATGGGTGTAGTTAAAATATCCATAAAAGGATTTGGTGCCTAAAAAATGCAAAAATAAATGTTTTGGAAACATTTAAGGGCCTTAAATATCGCATGCAATGATAATGTTATTGTTGTCATCAACCGCCTATATTCTATCACCGATATTTATGACGCGAGTATCATAACACACCATTTCAATACTTGTTTACCTACTCCTTTGTATTGAATTTTGTTTCATTCTTCCTTGATGGGTCAAAACATGGTAATGTGTCACACCTAGTGGCAAAATTTGCAAGGAAAATTAGATGGCCAATGCAAATTCGCATGGGATCAAGCGAACACCTCCTTCACCCAAACCACCTTCGTGTGAACTACCATGTATGTAGTCAGAGGGGTTCGGGAAAACCCCCTTCACCTGAAGGGGGTTCGAGCGAAACCCCTCTATATATAATAGTGGTGGCTCCAAAGTCGCCACTTTTTCCTCCACCAAGCACCTTCGCCCAAACCCATGTTCGCCCAAACCCACCTTCAACGCAACCAACTAGGTATTCCTTTTTTTGTTTAGTTTTCATTTTTTCAAATGAAAAATGGGGGAAGTTTTTTTTTTTAATTTTAAGTTAAAAATGTGAAATGATAACATTAATGGGTGTATGATATTCAAATTTATGTATTCTAAATTGATTTTTAATATTATTCTCTACAATTATGGATGTTTCTTTTGTAAATTTACATGAACGAATTGAAATAGAAATTACCAAATTTGTATCTATATTTCAACAACTAACTACAATTAGACAATATAAAGTGTATTGTGAAAACATGTTAAAATACCTTCAAAAGATCCAATTAAACCTAAAAAAATATTCAACCCTTTCGAGCTCGAGTCACTACAAAAAATTATGAATGAGCTAAAAATTAGTCTGAGAAGTGATGTGGAGTATAATGATGTGATGACTATACTTCCATATAAAGAATTTGTTAGGAGCTCATGTTGGACGATTTATGTAGGAAAACAAAAAATCAAGGGATATTATGTTAACTAATGTACATGTCACCTTGTGCATCTTTAATTTATGGCCTCTCAAGGCCAATTTCCTAACAATTATCAATTACCTTACTTCATTATCATGTTATACGTTGAGGTTCACCTAAACCTAAAGGTGAATCATTTAGATATCCCTAATTATATCAGGCAAGGGTGTGGGCGTATCAATACCAGACTTGCATATTGACATGAAGGAGCTCCTCCTATTGTTTATGTGAGATGGCTTATGGAGAGGCCATGACCTTTCCTTGGTGGATTTCAATATTCTTCCACCTCTTATAAAAATTTCCCATCGATTTAACCTAAATGGTTAATCTTAAAGAGGATAGTAACTGATGGTAGATTATCCTAATAAATTAGTTTCCAAGGTTAATTATAACAATATCATGAATAATTATTGAACACAGATAAATAATGATGGACAATGTACTAAAACATTAGTAATGAGAAGGAGAAGAGGACTCAACTGATATTTTGACTTTTGTGTTAATTTAGGCTAACCCGATGACTAAAAAAGGATGGAAATGATATGAGAAAGCTCTTATATTGAAATTATGCCCTAAAAAATTGTTTGGACCAAGGCATATGTGTAGACACTAGAAAACACACCTTGTGCATAAGGTCCTTTATTCTAAAATACAAAAGACATTATAAAACACAAAAAGACCAAAAAATCATAAAAGCCCACAAAATAAGGATAAAAGATAGCTCACCACTCATTTACTAAACCTCACCACTCACATTTAATTATGTCCCATCACACATATCCATGTGCATGCCCAATGCACTATGGAGCCTATCATTACACCCATGTGTGTCCCACTCCCCTATGCATTCCAAATCTATAAAATCACCTTCACCCTCATCATTTCATCCTCTCTTAACAACTATTGACATCATATACTTGAGTTTTTTTCTCTCTTGCTCACATATCTTGGTTTTGCAGGTCTTGAAGAAGGAAAGGCGAATAACAAAGGATAAATCTAACTTACTGCAGCACTATTCTAGTGAAATCTCAACATAGGCGGAAATCACAACTACGATTGGATTGTGATCTCCATGTGATTCTTGGAGAAATGTAATTTTCATTGTCCTGCGATCTGAATCAGGTATACTTGTTATTTACATTCATTGTTGTGTCATTTTACATCAATAAAAAAAATTTATCTCCTTAAAAGGATTAGGGATATGACTGAGGTAGGTCCCCTAACCACCAAAAACAACTAACATTTTCCAAGTGTGCTTATGTGCAAGTTTAGATTCAAATCTGGAATATTTTTTACCCACTTTATTCAATGAAAGAAACCACAATTGTCCCTATCTTCACAATGGCATCATAAACCCATTTTGTTTTAGTAGCATTGATTTGGCATTTTCATATAACTAATCCATCTTGCAGGTGATCAAAATCTAGGAATATAATATGGTTCAAACCAAAGCATACCCCCATTATGGATCTTGTTGTATGCTTTGGTCCCTTTAGATCATTTGAATCTAGTTTCTTTGTAGTCTAGTTCTTTGTTCCTTGATTCACACTTTTATCATTCCAACTTTATTGAAAACCCTAATCTTCGCATATGTTCCTGAAAAAGAAAATCCTAGCTACCTTGCACAATAATCAAGCACACATTAGTCTTAAAAAGGAATACATATACTTGATTTGGACTGACCTTGGTGGTCAATTCTCTGTGATTGCACTGAGCACTGCACTACATTTTAAACTCTACATAGTTCTGGTGTGTGTGTGTGTGTGTGTGTGTGTGTGTGTGTGTGTGTGTGTGTGAGAGAGAGAGAGAGAGAGAGAGAGAGAGAGAGAGAGAGAGAGAGATTGTAATTTTGTCTCGTTGAAGCTAGTTTTTCCCTTGTGCTAGTCACACCAAATAACGAGCTACACTAATTTGACCCCAATGCATGTGTGGTGTGGAATTTAGAAGATATGACCTTCCTATGTTGCAGATAAAGTAATCCAAATTCAGTCCTTAGCTTATTCTTGTGCTCAAAAGATAATAGTAAATAGTAATAGTTTCCTCCTAATTCTCTTAGAAAGCTAAGTATATATGTGAGTTTCTTTGCTCAAATTTTGACACTAGAGAACACAAAAAGGATGACCCCAAGTATAAAATTCAAATAAGGAAAGAGTGGTGAAGAATCCCAATGCAAAGGACTTAGAGGAAAACAGGTTGGGACCAAAGCATATGGGCATTATGGCCCATTCCATATGCTTTGGTCTGAAAATTTTGGAAAATAAAACAATTAAGACATGGTGACAGAGATCCATGTGACATGAATGAAAGTAGAGGAAGAAGTCCAAAAAACCATGGGGATTTAAAATTGAATAAATCAAAAACATTACAAAACCAGGACTTGTGTCACTAATGTCTAATCTTCTTGCTTAGAAATCATGTATATAATAATAAGTGTAATGTAATAGAAATAAGTGCATATTTTAGTGTCTACATTTTGCCCCCTTTATGCTAGTGAATGAAATTTACTAGTATAAAGGAGATAAGTGTAGACAAAAAATCATACACTTACTACTATTTACTATACCGCCAAGTATGTTGTTTTATATATAGAGCTTGGGTAAGAAAAATATTTGTTGATGGCCCACTGTCCTAGTCCATATGTTTGTCTTCTTTGTTTCTATTGTTTTTATCTCTCACACTCTATCACTTGATGCACCCATTTTTGGTCAGGTCACATGGATACCTGTCTGTCACTCTTCACACATTTGTCATCAGTTCTCCCTGGAAACTAGCACCCAAGACTGGACACTAGTGCCCAAGCGCTCCGTGTCCATCCTGGGCGTTCGTGTCTTCTTTATGTTATTGAACTATATTTTTCATATTTGTAGGTCGGCCTTTTTGGTTTTCCTACTTATATTTCGAGGTACATAGTCGGCATGTCGAGGTCATTAATGTCGAAATTCAAGCAAGAGATCCCCATATAAACACAACATACATACTATTATAAGGGCAGGAACAATTGCCATCAAGGGACTATTTATTTACATATCAAAGGGACTGCATCTTGGGCAAATTACGCTGCATACACATTGCATAGGAAAGAGAAGTTCATTTTTCCATCCCACACATTTGCATTCTATCTAGCTACTGCACGCTATCTTGGCTTCACTGGCGCGAGGGCAACTTAGGAGCACTGTTTCACACATGAATCGCATAGAGATTGCATTGGGTCTAAAGATGTAGTGCAGTGCTAAGTCGTAAGTTCATTCGTTTGACAACTGAGGATAGTCCAACCCCTCATTTTGTATGTATCTTTTTTAGGATTTGATGTCTTTTTGAGGGTTTTATTGGAGGTTTTTGTATTGCAGATTTACATGTACTCCGGTAATCCAAAGTGCGACATACAGGTGATCAAATCTAACGCACAAGTGCGAAACCCTAACGACCGTATCGATAACTAGATTTCTGACCTTTTTTGCAGACTACAACGCCCACCAGAGGTCTAGGTTGCGTTCACAGGCGCCCTCACCCCTACCCAAGCGCCCGTGACCTAAGTATTTTCGAGCATCTTCTGCATTTTTGTGAGCGGGATTGCGACAGTCTGAGTTCTCTGTTCCATCAGTTCATCCCAACCTAGACACACTTCAGTGATAAGCGAAATCAAGGTAAGCGCCTTATCTCTTTCATTTACTTTCATAATCTAGATTAGATAATTAGCCTAGCATTTGTATTTCATTGTATATCATTTGTAGCAATCTTTGCTTTTAGATTTTAATAAAATATAGAAGATTTTTATTAAATCATTTTGGTGAATCCGCAACTTAGAGCTCCTTTCCCTAGGATCCACTAAAACTCTAATGGTTAAGAATCAGCTCTTCTCCCCGTAGGCAAGCTATGCCTCACGTGAGTGTTAATCCTATTTATGATGAAGCAACTATGGTTGAACTTCAGCACTCTCTGTCAAAATACTACTTCTTTTAGATGATACTCAAAGACAACTTTTGACCAATGAATGCAATATTCCTACTAGCTTTGATCATTCTGCCATTAGCATTGTTTATGATCCAACAAGTTTTTCTGGTTGCACTCCTTGCTATTCCGTAAGCAATAGGCCTCCTCCACCTTTTATTTATGCTGAAACTTTAGGTGAAGCTATTATTGATTATTTGTTTGGTCTTGATTGCGATAGTACAGATAAAACACACGATGAAAATGTTCATTTGCATGAGGTTATTTCTAATGCTAGTTAGGATAATTGTATAGCTGCATCTCATACTCGTTGCATTTCTGAAAATGTTTCTAGTGATTCTAAAGATACATCTCATACTAGTGTTTCTCCTACTTAATTGTATATTGATGATATGCTTAATGAAATCCTTGCATTTGAGTCTATATCTGACATTGATGATACACATACTAGTAACGACTCTACTTCTCTGCATACTGCTGAATGTGAATTCTCTACTCCGCTTTCATCTTCTTCTGAGATTGTGTCTAGTCACATGCATGTTGATTCATCTCCATCTATTGCTTCATCTCCTAACAACTCTTCCGATGCTATTCCTAATGCATTTATCAATATTCCATGTTCTTCACCATTATGTTACTTCTTTTGCACCTACATCTTACTGTTCCTATAGCCTCAACATCCTCCACTTCTTCTTCAGACATTCCTATGATCACTCATAATGGCAACCTTCAACCACTCAATACATCATTCACATCTTCTACCATTCCTTCACATGATATTTTATTGCTCATGTATGCTATTGACCAATTACAATCTCAGGTCCAATCTCTCACTCTTAAAATCAAGGCCTATTATGCTTCTATTGATAACAATTCTTTACATGACAATCATATTCCAAAAAATTCTTCACAATTCAACATTCCCTAAGGATTTCATTATGCCTACATTTTCATGTTTTGACGGTACTGACAATCCATATCTACATCTCAAGCATTATCGTCTCGCTATGGCTTCTTACTCTAATGATTGATTATTGCTTAAAGCTTTTCGTCATAGTCTTATTGATGATGCTCTCCAATGGTACTCACATATACCTTTTGGATCTATTAGTACCTATTGTGAGATGGAAGACGCCTTCCTTTGTCGCTTTATACTTAACAATGGCCCTATAGTCACATATGACTCGCTTACCTGGCTTACATCAAGGCAAGATGACAACCTATTATTGATTACATTACACATTTCAATGCTTGTATGAATTAGTTAGTCTTTCAGCCCATTGATCTAGAGAAGCGGTTCATCTTTTGTCGTGGCTTGATTCTTGCTTTAAAGACAACGCTTGCAATAGAATACATGCAAATCATTCACACTATTATGCTATAAAAGTCATTGATTTAGAACAAGATCTCATTGATACACATGTCATAGATCCTCCTATTCTTTCTACTACTGCTGACATCATCTAGTTCTTCTCCTCTTCCATCTATTGAGCATCCTCCCGGGTCTCCATCTCCGCTACCCCGCAAACAAGTTCACTCTTCTCCATCACATAAGCATCATTTATCTCCTCCACTGCGTCGGTCTCCGCCTAATACTTCTGCATCTTCCTCCACGGGAGCCATTACACTTTGCTCACGACGCTAGGCCTCATGATGCGCTGTGCGCTTTGCTTGACAAGCGCTTCATTCACTTACCTTCTATTCAAGATCATCCACCTCATCGTCTTGCAACATTAACGTGATCAACCTTATTGCAACTATCATCACATCAATGGCCATCACGACAATGACTGTTGCACCCTTCATGATAGATTACAACAATTAGAAGACAAGGGTATCATTGCCTTTGGCTCACACTCTCTCTCTCGTTAGCGGTATATGTCTCCAATTTTGCGCAAACGTGTTACTACTTCAGTTCACTTGTGGCCATTGCTCATACTTCTCAAGGTCAGTCATTCTTCCACCTCCATAGGTCATTATTCATGCACGCCCTCCATCTCATTCATCCATCGATGCACCATCTCATCCGCCATGCAGTGCTCCTACTACATACTGGCTACCTAAGCCATCCGCATATGTGTTTCCCATTGTTACATCTCCCATCATTGACATCATTTTATCAGGCATTCAGTTTTGTTCATACACTCATGCTGCTTCCATTCCACATGCTTCCATTGCTCCATGCCCACTTGGTATTTTCTAGTTTTTTTAATCATCTCTTCACCCGATGATGCACTCATGTTCTCAGTGTTCTTACATGAATGTTGAGGGATCTGTTCCAATAATAACCTCACCACATCTTTGTGCTACATATTATATCGATATATCTATATATTGTACACTTTCATACCATTTCCCGACGATGCACTCATATGGTACATTTATGACTGTTGAGGGGTCTTATATGAATGAACTTAATCTCACTACACACATGCTGGGGGCATCACTTCTCCCCCTTCTTCATCTTATACATGATATCATACATTATTAGGTGTCTTTTTCATTCTACGCTTAATCACTGTAGACACCTATAATTTAGCTCTAGCAATTTAAATACTTAAATTACACTAATTATACCCTTTCCCATAAATTGATGACATATTGTCAATATGGTACACTTATTCTTCTATCACCATTACTTAGCTACATCAGGCTATTTAATTAACCATTTTATCCAACAATGACGCCAATTAACGACATTCTATTAATTAAACTCCCCTTTCTATCTGGATTAATTAATTATTTCTAATTAATTAAAATCCTCTTTCTATCTACATTAATTAATTATTTCTAATTAATTAATGCCCCTTTCTATCTAGATTAATTAATTATTCTTAAATTAATTAATTCTCTCTTCTATTTAATCAATAAATCATTACTTGTTTGATTAAATCCCTCTCATATTCTAAATCCTACTAATTATTCCTCTAAAAAGATTCTATAAGCATAGACACCTATTAATTAATCACTTGGATTAATTAATAAATCCCCTCAAATCCCAAGGGTCACTATAGGACAAACTAGACTCTCATAAGGTCAACTCAACCCTTTCTAAACCTTCCTTATCCACAACTAACCCAATGTCTCCATTTATCCCACATGAAGGAGGATGTAGAGATTCTTCTATCCATTGGGCTATATAAAGAGCCCTCCTCCTACCTTTACACCTACACCTTTACACACCTAAATGAGCATAGATCATACACTATAGCCATTTATCATCTTAGAGGATTCTTCATTAGAGGAGCTAGCTACTTTCATTTATTATATTCATCCATCCAAGTTTTTAAGTCATATGGGGATATGTCAAATGGTCTTGTAGTCATGGATTGACAAAACTCCATTATTGAAAACCTTGGGATTCAAACATATAATCAAACCCTTGATTACTAAGGATCTAAATAGGTTCATTTCATTTGATTAGCATTTAATAGATATAGAGATTAATGGATTAACATTTTAGTTTGAATATTTATTCATGTTCTAATGCAAGGATGTTGGTAAATTAGTCTTTTTTGAGCTCTAAGCATGATGGTGCATTGATTTTGATTTAGCTTTGTTTTAGGACTACTGGGTGTTATTTTTAATTCTTTTTGCGTTGATAATAAATACATGTACACATTCAGCATGCCCGATGGAATGGGTCCTTAGTCCCTTAACATACTAGTTCAAATTTTATTGCTATTTCAAGTTTTTGGATAACCCTTGATATACACATAGGGAAAATAATGTTCGATTCTTAGGATTTTTCTAATAGTAAATGTGTAGGATCTCATTTAGAGCTTTAATTTTAATGGGTTGTTGTCAATTTTGAGCCAACATACTAAAATTTGGAGTGTTTTGAGATTTTTGGTGTCTTTGGCCGTATTTTGACTACAGGATGTGCGCAGGCACACAAACCCTGGTGTGGGCACACTAAACCCAATGCAGGCACACTAAACCTAGCAAATAAACACATTTCGAAACACACACACACTCTTCTTATATTGTACCTTTACTATTGCTAGAAACTTGTCAGGCTAGTGCATATGCCCTAACCCTGGCACACACACCATAATCCTGGTGCATGCATCTTTCAGGTGGCACAGGGACACCGTCTAAGTTTTTATACCACCTTTTTGCTAACCCAAGTTCATATGCCTATACCCTATCATACATATCATAATCCTAGTGCATGCATATTTCGAGTGGTGCATGCACACTATCTATGTTTTTATACCACCTTTTGCTAACCTTGGCACACATACCATAATCCTGGCACATACATCTCTTAGGTGGCGTAGGCGCACTATGGATTTAGATTTACATAGAGGGGCACATACGCCCTAACCCATGTGCACATTCCCTAACCCATGCACACATGTCCTAACCTGTGCGCAGGTGTTTTGGTCCGAGTTGGCATATTACTTTCAGATTTGTGAAAATTTGTTTCTTAAGGTACTAACATCATATTTTTACATGAATATGCTAGAATAGACATGGAATGAACCTTGCATGTTAATTATAAGAGTAAGATATGCTATGCTCTTCCCTCACTAGACATGGAATCACAAATGAACCTTTTGTTGCTTTAAGAATGTTAATTATAATTGAGCAAAAATAATTTCGTGTTTGATTAAGTGTTTCTATATTCTTAGACTTTGAATCATTATGCTCTTCTCTTGCATCTTTTGAGGAGATGATCTTGGGAATCAATGTTAAATGATTCACCTTCTATGTCTTGGTTTTGATACCCACGGTTTTTTGCTTGGTTTTGAAGAATATGTTGAATGGTCTTAAATTGAGCACAAAAAATATATTACAGATGTGTTTTGAATTAAGGTGTTTCTGTAGAGTTTGTTGAGCATTCCAAACGGATTGGGTATTTTTGAGAGAGTCGGCTTATATAAAATCTCTTCTCTAGCCCAAATTTGAACCACGTCTTAGTGTTGTGATCTTGAGAATCTGTAAATTTTCTGACATTTATTTCTTTTGTGATGGAAAATTATTAATCTCTTATTTCCTGCAACTAACCATTTTTCAAATGCTTGTCAAATAAGGGTGGATTTGAAACAAAACTAAACTACTAATACAGTTTCCATGTCAGGTTTCCAAAAGGTGTTCAAGAAAACCACATCCAATTTAAACAAGATTAAAAACACACCACAATCAACACATTGTATTTGCAGGTTCGGATAAGGGTACACCTCGTCCGCTTAAAACTAGGACATAACCCCTTTGGCATAATCCTTAAGCTACAACAATGGGGTTGGTCCTAGGAACCCCAAAGTAGTCCACACAAGAGGGAACCTTGTGGACGAAATGGGAAGTGCTCCACACAACCCACTTGAATAGTATGCACATGAGATTTAGCATCACAAGATTTTCTGTATCGCGACCCTATTTAGAGTACACGATGGATGCATTTATTTCCCACTGTGCTTAAAGGGGGTAAAGTAAAGCCGAGATACTCCCAGAAATTAGTCAGTGTGAGAATTTTCTTGGTAAATCATGCCCACCTCTTAGATGACTTGTGACACCTAGGTGAGTGAACCACCCAGGAAGCTATCTTTGACCAGGAGCCCACTTGGACCACATCAAAGCCAATTTGAGTTGAGAGCTATTGTTCATCACGAAACATGTGAAGCATTACTTTTGCTTAGTTTTTCACTTGCCCTAAGGTGAGGCGAAACTCTGCCAAAGTGAGGCCAACATTTTTCAACCCCAATTGATCTACTTCCTTCACTTTCTTTTGACACTTTGTTGATCAAAAGAAGAGTGACTACCTTTGCATTATCAATTGATTGTTTCACCAATTTTGTGTTTGTTTACATCCATCCATGTTTATGGCTGGGTTGTTAAACATCTAAAGTGTGTGGAGACGTTTTTATATCATTGATAGCCTTTTTTATCTTGATACCCAAGTCAAGATCATCATCATAGTTAGGCTTGGTTCATCACTTTGATTCTCCTTTGAATGGTTATCTTGTTTATATCATGTCACTACAATTTTGGTATTTATGTCTTGTTTCTTGTAAACTTGACCTAAATATCTATATTGTAAGGTTACGTGTTATATACACTTTAACAATTCCTAGGTATACTATACACTTTAGTTTGATTTCAATTATTACCTCAATTATGAAGAGTGTTAAGTGTTACCACTTGTGCGTGTTATATCAATATCATCTTGATATCAATACCTTACTTTCTCACAAATTTTGGTTAACATATCTTGGTGAAATTGTTGTGTCACTCACAATCGTAACTAACACCCTTTGGAATATAGGTCTTGATTGAATTTGGGCTTGCTTCTAGTATACTTTGTTTGGAGGTCGTGTTAACTTCTTGTTATTACTTACACCTTGTTCATTTATTTGAACTCAACATAAGTAGGGACATTTTTTTAATCATCATACAACACCAACTACCTTTTCAAAAACAAATTTAGGAAGTACTTCATTTGATTATTTGGTTTGAAACTCAACATTGTGTGACTGATTCTTGCTTGGATTGTTCATTTAAGAGCAAATTATTATGTCACATTGGTTCTTTGACATTCATAACATACCTTAATTTCTTGACATTCCTTATTTCACTTAGGTTTGATAAAAATCTTTGAACACATTCACAGATACCTTAGTGAAACTATTACACATTATGGCTCCTAAAACAAGATTAGGACTCAAAAGGAAGGCTTTAGAAACAAAAAAACACAAACTTGGGAAGCCTCAAACAAACAAGGGTCAAACCCTTTTATTGGCCATTATCTTGGGCCTTTATTCTCCATGGAAAAAGAGGTAGAAGAAATGATAGATCATAGCGGTGATGAGTTGGAATCCCCACATGTGGATTTTGACTTCAACCCCACCTTGTTAGATGAATTCCTTTTTAGAAACAAGGATCGGGTACTGGCACGAGTTGTAGAATTGGGAGCCAGAATGCCTATTGAACAAGAGGCAATCCCACCTACAAATGATGCTAATGAAGAGGAGCAACCCCTTATTAACATGGATGATATCTTAACACATGGTCATGCTTCTACTTCTAACATGGGAAATGATAATGTAGTGGGATATAGAATACCTTTCCTTAAAGTACCACATAAAGTCAGAATAGAACACAAAAATGTTGAACAACCTCCGTAACATGAGGAAGAAGAGGAACCTCTCGAAGAAGAAGTCATTATTCAACAACAAATTAGCAACCTTAGTCAACAATTGTCTTTTTTAATATCTCATGTACAAAAAGAAACAAACAAGAATGTACAAAAGACAAAACCTAAGGTCAAAATTAGTGAACTTCAACTAGACAATCAAGGAGAAGACAATATGGAACACCATCATGTATATATCCCTGCTTCTCCTACCAAAGAACAATTACTTGCTCAAGAAATGTAGTCTATGAAAGTGACACTTACAAGCCTCCAAGAGAGCACTGTGGGGAATAGCAGAAAATATCAATATGAAGAGCTATGTCCCTATCCATTTGACAAAACTATGACGCTTCAACCCTTCCCTAAAAAGTTTGACATGCCAAAATTTGAAAAATATAGAGGGAAAGGTGACCCGCGAGACCATGTAAAATATTTTTACATGGCATGCCAAGAAGTGGCCTATAGTGACAATTACCTCATACGACTCTTTCCAAAGAGTCTAGGGGGCCAAGCTTTGGAATGGTTCACTCGCTTACCTCGTGGGTCTATTTTCACATGGTTTGAACTAGCAGAAATTTTTGTGCAACACTTCTCGTACAACATAGAAAGCAACATAACCATGATGGACTTGTGTGGTACTAAACAACATCCCAATGAGACATTCACTAGCTTCCTAAAAAGATGGAGAGGGATAGCCAGTCGCTTCCCTTGTACATTCCCTGAAAAATAGCAAGTGAGTATCTTTGTGCCCAATCTCAACCCAAACATTGCTTTTCATCTACAAATGCATTGTGTTCGCACCTTCAAAGAGGTTATTGAAAAGGGCATTCAAATAGAGAAATCCCTTATTGCCAAAGGAACCATTAAACCACACTCTAAGGATAACCAAAATGAAAAACCTACAGAAAAGCCAAAAATATTCAACAAAAACAAGAATGTGGTGGGAGACAAAATCACAGATTCCAAACGCATGCAAACGGTTCAAACTAGTCAACCTTTTAAACTGACCAAAGGACCTATTCAACCACCACCTAAACGTAGAATGTTCACTCCTCTCAATGAGCCTTTGTTGGCCATATTGAAGCAATTGGATGCAACTCACATGGTGACTTATCCCATGACACAACCCTTTGATGAAAATGCTCCAAAACCATCATGGTACAAAGAACATGACTATTGTGAATTACATCATGTCAAGGGACACAAAATAGACAAATGTCTATGAATTCATCACTACATCCAAGACCTCATCGACAATGGGGAGATAGAAGTGGATAACCCAGAGAAAACTCAGATGCCAAATGAAAAGATGGGAATATTCAAAGAACCATTCCCTAAACATGGTAAGTTAGATGAGAAAAAGTTAGATCGAGGAGATTCATCCCAGAGTTACAAAGCGGTGAATTATCTATATACCAAGAAAGACAATAATCATTATGATTCACTCATTGGATGTATCCGCTCTCCTAGTGACCATGTGAACACCATTCGAATCAAGGGAAAGGATTACACTGTGGTAACAAGGCGTGCCCACCTCATGATTCTTGAACCCTCTCCATCAACCCCGCAAGATGGTAGGTACAACCTCTTAGAACAACTTGAGAAGACGTCTGCCAAGATTTCAATCTTGGATCTTCTCAAAATATCAAATGTACATAAGGACATCTTGTACAAAACTCTTCAAGGGTCAGGAGTGCCACTAGAAGTTAGACCATTCGCATCTTCAAGCTATGGTGGCTAACATTGTACCAACTGAGTATATCTCTTTTAATCATAGGGAGAACCCTATTGAAGATCCAACACATAATCTCCCCTTATATATTGAGGTCTTCATTACCCACGAAAGATAAAATGGGTGCTTGTGGACAATGGATCAAGGCTGAATATATGCACATTGAAGTTAGTTAAGCAATTGGGACATACAGAAGAAGATCTCGAAGTCCCACATCATTACCATAACTACTTATGACAACATGGAAAGGGAGTTCGCTCGCACAATCACATTACCCATGGAATTCAGACCCACTTGTCATCACACAAAGTTTCATGTCTTGGACTTGGAACTCCCATACAATATGCTTCTTGGCTGACCATGGATTCATGCCATGCAGGCCATGCCATCAACATTTCATCAATGCATCAAATTGAAACACAAGGGACACACTGTCATGATACAAGGAGATCCAGAGCCCTTCGCTCACTGTAGAGATCTCAATAGTTTTACGTAAGGGTGCCTATACATGTCCCTCTGTTGATATAGTTGTTCCTCTTCAATCTGAAGCCATGGAGTCACGAGTAGATTCAGATTCCCTAAGTTCTTGTGCCCGTGAGGCTTCTACATCAACTTCCCCTTTTGATTCATGGGAGATGAAGGTTCTAGAATATGGTTGTGGAGAGTATAATGTGTAACAAGCTCTTTTGGTTTCAGACCTATCATTGTCACCTAAAACTAGAGGCCGACCCAACTATCATTTCAGACGGCCTAGAGATGAGTGAACTATTGGGTCATTTTTACCTAGAGGGTTACTCATTGAAGAGAAATTGTTGGACCCACCTATGACTTGGGTCCCAGAAGATACTCAACCAACTTGCTACCAAATCCCTGAGTATGAGAAGTCTAGCCAAATGATGTATTCCATGGGCTACAAGGGTCTAGGATGTGGAAAGAATGAGCAAGGACCAAGAGAACCAGTTCCTCTCCCACATTTCAAGACGGAAAGGTACAACATCAACATTCAACCCTATGGATCACACCCCAATGATCAAGATGCCACCTATTCTGAGTGCGAAGATAGCTCTGATTATTTAGATAGCGATACAGATTCCCACTATAGCCAATACAAGGATCTTACCTCCATGAACCTGTTCATGAATACCGTTGTCCTTACCATAACCCCTACTAAACCTAAAATTGACCTTTTTTACCCTTTCCTTGTCGAATGGGACCAACAACGTCACATGCCACTAGATCTCTTTGAAAATGATGAAGCCATTACAGAATTCATGGGCATTCAAGATACAATTCCAATTGGAGACCATAAGAAAGGTTTCTACATTGACTTAGATACCTGCACGTACTTTGGTGAGGAAGATGAGCTTTGTGGTCAACAAAACTTGAGAAAAAGTGAGGGAAAAAGTTCCAATGAAAAGCCTTGGCAAAAACAAAATTCCAAGTCACACAGTGAAAACCTCTTTGAGGCGTTGGCTGACAAACAAGTAAAAAAATCAATGGACAAGAAAAGTGACCACACCAAGGGTGAAAATCTCATAGAGATGCCCTTGGAAGAAGATCTCAACCTTCCTCCTGATCCTACGTGTATGGAGGATTTGTCAAAAATGATAGTAGAAGAAACCATTGATGTGAATATTGGAACAGAAGATAATCCAAAGATAGTCAAACTAGGAGCTTCACTCTCAGCACGGGAACAAAAAAATTCACCATGCTTCTGCGGGAATTTGTAGATGTATTCGCATGGTCCTATAAGGATATGTCGGTCTTGGATCCAAATTTGGTAGTGCATAACCTAGTAGTGCACGTAGACGCCAAGCCCATCAAACAAAAGCTCAGAAAAATGCATCCGTGGGTGGCCCTTCTAGTTAAAGAAGAGCTAGAAAGATTATTAGCGGCGGGATTCATTCGACCTATTGATTACTCATAATGGATATCAAACATAGTCCCCGTACAAAAGAAACCTGTCGGGATAAGAATGCATACAGAATTTTAGAGACATTAATAAGGCATGTCCAAAGGATGATTTCCCATTGCCCAATATTGATATGATTGTTGATTCCAACTGCAGGATATGAAATGTTATCTCTTATGGATGGATTTTCAGGCTACAATCAGATCAAAATCACAGATGAGGATCAACACAAGATGACCTTCACAATCCCCTGAGGGAATTTTTTGTTATCAGGTAATGCCCTTTGGCCTTAAAAACATAGGAGAAACTTATCAAAGGGAAATGACCGTGATTTTCCATGATATGATTCATGACATCATGGAAGACTATGTGGATGATATCCTTGGGAAATCCAAGACAAGAGCAGATCACCCTGAGATTTTACGGTGTATCTTCGAACACCTATGGGAATACAAAGTCAGATTGAATCCTAAGAAGTGTGTGTTTGGCATACTATCAGGAAAGTTTCTTGGATTCATTGTATCTCGAAGAGGGATTGAGGTAGACCCCGCTAAAGTTACTAGCATTACTGAAATTCCTCCTCCCAAAAACATCAAACAACTACGCAACTTGCAAGGAAAGATACAGGCCATCTGCCGCTTCATTTCCCAACTTGCCGATAAGTGTCATTCGTTCACTCATCTACTTAAAAAGGATGTTGCCTTTATTTGGGGACCAGAGAAACAACAGGCCTTCACCTTGCTTAAGCAGTACTTAGCCAATCCACCTTTCCTCATGCCTCCAACTCCTGGTGAGCCACTCCTGTTGTATATTTCTGCTACACAATTCACTATTGGTGCATTGCTCACCCAATATGACCTCGGCCATAAAGAAAAATTTGTGTACTATCTCAGTCGTACTCTCATTGCTTATGAGCTCAACTACCCTCAGATTGAAAAAGCTTGTTTGGCTGTAGTTTTTACCTTCCAAAAACTTCACCATTACCTGTTGAACGCTAAAACCAAGCTCATTTCCAAAGTTGACCCACTTAAGTACCTGTTGTCAAAACCCACCCTTACAGGTAGAATGGCTAATTGGATCATTCTACTAAGTGAATTTGACATTGAGTATGTACATCAAAAGTTGGTAAAAGGACAAGTACTCATTGATCAGTTAGCAGAAGCACCATTACCAAGAACAGAGCCTGTAAGTCTGGATCTGTCAGATGCTTCATTACTGTATATTGAGGAATCTATCATGTGGCAAGTACACTTTGATGGATCTTTTACTTTTCATGGTTCGGGGGTAGGTGTGGTATTAATTACTCCTTCAGGTGACCCTATACCTCAAGCTTTTCACCTTGGTTTTCCTTGTACAAATAACATTGCGGAATATGAAGTGCTCATCGCAGGGATGAAGCTAGAAATCAAATGGGATATCCATCATGTTAAGATTGTTGGTGATTCACAATTGATCATCAAGAAAGTTAACGATGAGTATAAAGTCAAGGATGAGAAACTCATCCCCTACAAAAAACTGGTGGAAACCTTGAAAGAGTATTTTGTGTGTATCACATTCGAGAAAGATTCCAAGAGCACAAAATAGATCCACAGACACTATGGTAACCATAGGTTTTATGCTATGAATTCCACCAGAGAGTAATGACATGTCATTCTTTGTTGAGAATCTATGCCAGCCTGCATATGATATGCCCGAATCATGTTTGGCTTGTGAAGTTGTTGGTCCCTATTCCCCATGGTATGTGCACATCTATACCTATCTTAAACACAACACCTTCCCTCCTGACATCTCCCATTCTGAAAAACAAATCCTTATCCACCAGATAGCCCGTTACACCCTCTTAGGAGATACGCTCTATCGTCATGGCTACGATGGGAATCTGTTGCGTTGTCTAGATGTAGCAGAGTCAGTCCAAGCGATTAAAGAGGTGCATGAAGGGGTGTGTGGTGCCCATACAAATGGAATGGTTCTAGCTAAGAAATTGTTGAGAGTAGGCTACTATTGGCCTACTATGGAAACAGACTACTGCAACTATGTAAGGAAATGCATATTATGTCAAAAGTATGGAAATTTCATCCATGCGCCATCACAGCCATTACAGCCAATCACAACCCCATGGCCATTCTCCAAATGGGGACTGGATTTAATAGGAAAGCTCACCCCTACCTCATCTGATGGTCATACTCACATCATCACAACTACGGAATATTTCACTAAGTGGGTGGAGGTTGTTCCTTTGACTTATGTTACAGGAGCTCAGATTTCAAAGTTTATCATGAATCACCTTATCTGCCGGTATGGCATTCCTGCGGCCATAGTTACTGACAATGGAAAATCATTCAAGAACAAGACAGTGAAGGACCTTTGTCATTGATTTCAAATAAAATTGAAGTGGTCTATGCCATATTATCCACAAGGTAATGGGCAGGCTGAAGCCACTAACAAAACATTGGTTTGAATCATGGAAAAGATGGTGAGTAAGACAGGTCGCAATTGGCATTTACAAATTCACCCTACCCTTTGGGCTTATAGGACCTCCATTCACACTCCTACTAGTGTGACACCCTATTCCCTAGTATTTGGAACTGAATCCATCATCCCATTGGAAATTGAGCTTCCTTCCTTGAGAATATCTCTTAGGGATTATCTAGACAAGGATGAGGATTACAGAGTGGCCAGGCTGGCAGAATTAGAACTCCTGGATGAAAAGCACATCCGTGCCCTTAACCATCTCAAAGTGTATCAGAACAGAGTCTCCAAAAATTACAACAAAAGGATCATACCTTGTTAGTTTGTGGTCGGATATTTGGTCATGAAAGCAAATCAGTTCAAAACAACAGCGGAAAGAGAGAAGAAAGGAAAGTTCGAACCGCATTGGTTAGGACCTTACGTCATTGTGGCCAAATATGGTACAGGAGCATACAAACTTGCCCATCCCAATGGTGATGAGCTCCGTGAAACCTATGAATGCCATGCACCTTAAGTGGTTCTATGCTTAAACATGGCACAAAAATCAGAAAAGCAAACAAAAAAAAGAGTAAAAATGATCAAAATACAAAAAAAATTAAAATAAGAGAAAAAGAAAAAGAGAAAACAGGTCGTCCATATGTGAAAACCACGCAATTGTGGCACATTGGATAGGTCCCTTGGTGAAAACCAGTTTCCGGTGCCTTGGGAGGATTCGTTGTTCACAAGCATCTTGCATCTAGAGGGTACTTTTACTTAGCCTAGGGCTAGTTCCACGTCTGCATCTGAGATTCCCTATGAACCTATCATGTCAAGCCTTGATCTAGATTTTTCTCCTCTTGTTAATCTGTGAAGGGATGGTCTTTGCATATTCCCCATCTAATGTTGGGGGCACTTCTGTGACTTCACCTTCCTATTTATAAGCACGTGGCACCTACCCTTGTATATTCTCCATCTAACATTGGGGGCATCCACGTTTCTCGGTTACCTATGCATAGCTTCAGAAAACTGTTAGAAAATCACAAAAAATATTCAAAAATCACAAAAACAATAGAAAATTGTTTCAGAAAATCACAAAATAATAGAAAATTGTTTCATTAAAAAATGTTAGAAAATCACAAAAACAATCAAAATTGTTTTAAAAAATCACAAAAACAATAGAAAATTGTTTCACAAAATCACAAAAATAATAGAAAATTGTTTCACAAAATCACAAAAACAATAGAAAATCGGAAAATCAAAAAACATAGAAAATTGTTCGAAAATCACAAAAAAAATAGAAAATTGTTTCGGAAAATCACAAAAATAATAGAAAATTGTTTGGAAAATCACAAAAACAATAGAAAAGTGCGTTAAACACAATCTTGTAAAAAATCACAAACATAACTGTTAGTTTACTTAATTTATCTTGTTTCTTGCTTTGTTTGTGTACATTGTTTTCTTGTATAGTTGTTGCTTGTACGTTTGTATAGTTTATTTCTTAGACATACTTTGGTAAGATTAATCTTTTCTTGCTTAGATTAGATTCATTAGTACTTGTACATATGCAGTGTGTTTTTGCATGCTTGTAAATAATTGTACATAGTTGTGTTAATTCATGTTGGTTGGCATTGTGTATTTTGTTAACATTTGATTGTGTTTGCTTGTTGCATGTACATTGTTTTGTTATCACATCATCATATCTCCATCAATATCATCACATCTAACATCATCTATACATCATATAAATAAAAAGCTAAGTATACATCATACATGAATGCTAAGCTAATCATCACATATCATATCATCAAATGGGGGCAAGAGGGATCACAAATATCAAAATCTATCCCCCCCCACACCAATATCATCATGTCATCCCATCCACTAATCTAGAGCATCACATGTACAATACAATTGATATCATCTATGGATCTATCATATCAAAATCAAACACATGTGGTACAAACATCTCAACTATCATCATGATACATACACAATGTGAAATCAAATCATATAACATCATGACACATCTATAATCCATGCAATCAATCATCACAAACAATAAAAGTCCATCATCTCATAACAACGGTGCCACATGAAAATATCCATTTATACAAGTATAAAAATCTTTGTCTCACAAAAGATATACATCATCGATAAAAAATGGGCCATCAAAGGGCACAAATCATATAAATGCCTTCATCAGAGGCATACATTAACAATGCTATACAACGATCAAAAGAATAAATCCTTCATCAGAGGCCTGCATCAAAAAATTGGTACATCATATACATCTGTCAAGTATAACAGCTTCATAAGAGGTCTGTATATCATGATACAAATACAATCAAAGAATACAATGAAAATCAAGGCTGACTAGAACCCTCAGAGGGAGTGGCTGGTCTGCGCAATGGAGGACCCATAACCTGTGTCCCACATGGTCCTGTAGGCTACCCTCATGGTTGCTCCACTGATACCTCTGGCCTCTCTGATCTTGTCGATCCACTCGATTGCTGACTATAGGTAGGTGCCTGCTGCCCAGATGGAAATGCCTCATAATAGAGTAATCGATAATATGATGCTTTTCCCTCTGTTGTAGCCAAGTCTCGATGAGTGCAGTTGTCACTACTATCCCATCTGTGCGTCAAAATAATGCTACCTCTACTGCTAACCTTGCAACCTTGGCTTGACCCATTGCTCACTCTATGCAAAGCCAATCTCTCTTGACTATCATTGGATGTAACTAGGTCTGGGCATACTATAGTAGGCTCATCACCTGAACCATCTGAGAGGTCATCTGGCATATCTGCTGAAAATGTGCGGAGCCATCTCCCCCCTGACCAACCTAGGCTCTGGCTTGGTCTCGCTCTGTTGTCATGACTAGAATGTGAGATCAACCTTGATCTCTCTCCGCTATCAACTGCCACACTTGCTACCATAGGGAAGCTAGTTGTGCCTTGACATCTCCACCTGGAGCTCAGGCTAACCTTAGAGGCACCACTGGAGCCTGTCCCTATCCCTAGCCAAATACCTATCCATGGGCATGTCCCTGATCCCGTAATCTAGGCCTTGGACCCTCTGTATGACCTGTGCCTAGCCCTGTGTCTATCCCTGTCCGGGCACCTGCTACCTCTGTCTAGGATCCTGTGCTAGACCCTTCCCATCATGTCATTACCCATCAAATGGATCATCAGCCTGACCTATGGCTACGACCTCATCGCTACTGTATGTGACCTCGGTTGGTGCTTGCACACCTACTCCCCATGCCTCATCTGATATGGTTAGGTGCTGTGGAAAAATGGTCGTATACCAGACCATGTAATCTGGTGTGGTGCCTGGGTCTCTAACCTATCAAGAAGGATCCCAAACCTACGGTACCACCTGTAGGAAGCTAGCCCTGGCTCGGGCTACCTATATGCATGGCCCCATAGTCCATCTCTCTGCATCCCGATGGGCATACCACATATCAGGCTGAGGGATGCCCTGAACTCTGCCCAGCTGTTACTGACATCGGTCCACCTTGTATATCTCAGTAATATAACTATGACTACCAAGAAGGAAGTGCTCTACCACACAGACGCTAAGCTCCACTCCATCCTCAGGGCCACTATATATGTCTATAGGGCCTCCAAATGATATCTCTATCCAGTAGCTCATCAAACTCTCGACGGTAGTAGTAAATGTTGCCTAAGTGCCCTCGTACATCGTCCCCCATGGAGACCCATGCCATGAATGTCATCTCCTCTGGTGCTTGGGTGTGCAATGCACCTACAGGGTGCCCGATCACTATATGGTCCTAAGACCAGATCTGTAGTAAAGATGCCAGCCCCACCGTCTTCTGACGGTGGTAAGTAATCAGGTGCAGATCCCAGTATAGATGTGCCAATATACACTGGCCCCAATAGTATCACTCACCACTGAACACTCCATGTACTAATGTAATCAGCCCCATCGGAAATGATGTCCCAGTCTTATCAGTGAGTAAAAACCCATTGATAAGAGCCATCAAGTAAAGTGGTCCCTGATGAAGAGTCATATCAGCTATGCAATCATGAAAGGATACACTGTCATACCTTCGTGGGGTATCTCCTTGCAGCCAAATAGGTCACTAATCTCTGTAGTAATCTGACCAAAATCACTCGTATACTCAATCATCAAGCCTATAATAGGAACACATAAAATCCGCCACACGTCCTCTAGTGTGATGGTCATCTCTCCTGTAGGGAGCCTAAAACACTGGCTCTCACTGTGCCACCACTCAATCAAAGTGGTCAATAGGCCATGGTCTAAGGTAATAGATGACATCTGCGCTACATAGCCCAGGCCAACCACCTCCAATAGAATCACCATCGCACGATGGTTGTGTCGGCGCATGCTCCCCTCCATCTCGACTATGTAAGTGTGTCACTCTCGTGTCTGCAACGCTAGAAACTGTCTCTGCAAAACATGGCATGTGTTAGACACTAACAATTTCTTCTAAGTTATACTATTCTTCTATCCTCCGTTAATTTTTCTCTTTCTTCTAAGTGTCATTTTTTTGACATTTTTCCCTCTTATTTTTCTCTTCTAGGTGCTTACACACCCTTTTGGGCATGTGCGCATGTGCATGCACACATGTGTGCACATGCACATGTGTGCGTGTGCATGTATTTGCATCCCTTTTGGCACATGTGCATGCCGCAACACTTAGGGGTGCTTGCGACATGTGTTTTCATTTCCTACATGTGTGCACTAGGGTTTTGATGCCTGTGCATGCGTGCATGTGCCATGTGTATGTGCACAGATGCGCATACACCTTTTTGGGGCATATGCACATGCACGCACACATGTATAGTACCTACACGTGCTCGCATGCACTTTAGGGGTATCTACGCCACCATAGGGGTGCCTACGCCCCTACGTATGCGCTATAACCTACCTCTAGCCTACTATTAAAAGCATTAAATGTAACATTAATTGCAAAAATTGACAAAGTAGGTCAAGCTACTCACGAAGAAGCCATCATCTGCGTGCCGGGTGTACTCCCAAACTCATTCAACAGGTCTCCTGTGGGCTCGTCCTCTCACCATCATCCTCGTCACTATCAGGGGTCTCGCGGTAAAATTTTGGCAGTAGTCAGTAACAAATGAATTGGTCGCGATGATTTACCCCCCCCCCTAAGGGTGGGGTATATTAAACCATTTTCACTCGCCATGGTGCCTGGAAGCTTGTTTCGACTGCCATTGTTGCTCTAACTCTTCTTCTACTCGATGTGAATAATTATTTTATTTAAATAATTATTTTTCTTTCATTTCTATCGTGTTGGGGCATTCTTTGCCATCTAGTACCCCTTTCTTCTCACTAGGACAATTTTATTGCTCCTAGGCGATATCCTTTCTTCTACACACTCCATTGAATAATTATTTTTTATTAAATAATTATTTTATTAATTTTTCCATTATGCTGGGGCATTATTTGCCACCTGTTGCTTCTTTCTTCTCCCTGGGGCATTTCTTTTGCATCTGGGAGATTCTTGTTGATTCTTCTACTTTCTTCTACGCATTCAACCCATCCAAAAATTGAAAAAACAAAAAAATATATATACCCTTCCAAAATCCAAAAAAAAAAAAAAATTCTCCAAAAAATCCTAAAAATTGTAAAACTCACAAAACTAGGTAAACCAGCTCATAGCGGCTGAAACTCGTGTCTTGCGCATGGTATTCTTTCCATATCTTGTTGGAAATTTCACATCTTCGTAGATCAAACGAATCGTGGATCATTAGATTTACAACCATTTACAAAGCTATCCTGCTTGCTTTGTCAGTACTCTGGGGCACATATAGTTGCTTGGTACTATTTCATAGCGCACTACACTTTTTCATTGGACCCAGTGTCCTTCATCATCTTCCCTTGCATGTATCCTTGCTCAGGCATCATTTTTAACCCTTATCATCAATCAAAAACATTTGGGGATCTTCAGCTTGATAACAAAACATTTGTACAACCGTCTTGACCGTTGTTGGTTGGAATATGTGTGTTTGTACTTGTTTTCCCTGTTAAATGAGCTTGTTTCCTTCTCATATTGCATTGTTTTTGTATGTTGCATTGAGTGGGTGTTTCAGCAATGGAAAACTGTTCATAGTATGGATTTTCATGTCATCCTACTTTTGTCGTATGCTTATATTTTTAATAAGGACCGATGACGTAGATCTTTGGCAATATGATGACAATAAAGTTGTTTCAATACACTGGATGAAAGCTTGCTCTTTTCTTTCCATCTTCATTCCTCTTCTACATCATTCTCCTATCAACACTATTCTTCTTATTCACCTGGGGCATCTTGCTCCTACCCATTCTTCTATTTCCTTTCTCTCACCTTTTTCGATTGTCGATCACCTTCTTTCATCACCCCATTGACACTCGAGGGGGCATCTCTCACTTCTACTAATTTTTCTTCTACGTCTTCAAAATTTTATCTGTCTACTATCTTTGAAGTGGCGTCACTTACGCCACCTCAAAGAGGGGCAAATGTAGACACCTATAATTTAACTCGAGCAATTTAAATACTTAAATTGCACTAATTATCCTCTTTCCTGTAAATTGATGACATATCATCAATATTGCACACTTCCTCTTCTATCACCATTAATTAGCTACATTATGCTAGTTAATTAACACTTCTATCCAACAAATACACCAATTAACGACATTCATTAATCAACCGCCCTTTCTATCTAGATTAATTAATTATTTCTAATTAATTAAGCTCCCCTTTCTATCTATATTAATTAATTATTTCTAATTAATTAATTCCCCTTTCTATCTAGACTAATTAATTATTATTAATTAATTAGTTTCCTCTTCCATTAAATCAATAAATCATCATTTATTTGATTAAATCCCTCTCATAGTCTAAATCATGCTAATTATTCCTCTAAAAAGCTTCTATAAGCTTGCACACCTATTAATTAATCACTTTGGTTAATTAATAAAGCCCCTCAAACCCCATGGGTCACTAAAGGACAAACTAAACTCTCCTAAGGTTAACTTAACCCTTTTTAAACCTCCCTTATCCACAACTAACCAACCTCTCCATTTATCCCACATGAAGGGGATGTAGAGATTCTTCTATCCATTGGGCTATATAAGGAGCCCTCCTCCTACCTTTCTATTTACACCTTTACACACCTAAATGAGCATAGAGCCTAAGCTATAGCCATTTATCATCTTAGAGCATTCTTCATTGGAGGAGCTAGCTACTTTCATTTCTTGTATTCATCCATCCAAGTTTTGAAGTCATATGGGGATATGTCAAATGGTCTTGTAGCCATGGATTGACAAGACTCCATTCTTGAAAACCTTGGGATTCAAACATACAATCAAACCTTTGATTGCTAAGGATCTAAATAGGTTCATTTCATTTGATTAACATTCAATAGAGATAGAGATTAATGGATTAACATGTTAGTTTGAATATTTATTCATGTTCTAATGTAAGGATGTTGGTAGATTAGTCTTGTTTAAGCTCTAAGCATGATGGTGCATTGATTTTGATTTAGCTTTGTTTTAGGACTACTAGGTGTTAGTTCTAATTCTTTTTGCATTGCTAACAAATTCATGTACCTATCACTATATAAAACTGCGAGAGCTCTAGAACTAGAAGCTTCACCTCTCAATATATGCCGCTATTCGTGGCCCCTATATCTCTTTACCTACCTCTGTAATAAATTCAGCTCAATCGATTGCTCTGCAAAATGACCATGTAGCTCCACAAACCTCATAAATACATCTTGTGCTAGGGGACCTCCACCTGCAACCTCTCTAGCTCATTGTGTCTCCTCTCATACCTCATCCCTCTCGCTTAGTAGCATGGTACGAGTAGCCGCCACCATTGCCATTAGATGATATAGATGAGCATGCTCATCCACAGTGGCATCCATCCGCTCTAACATCCCACCTTCAATGAGCACATTGGTGGGCACATTCCACGTTAATGTGTGGATTGAAGTGTCAATAATTATTCCTTGCAACAATATGAAGCACCACATTAGTTCATATCCATAGTATGACACACTCAAATAAATAATAACTATCAATGCATATATACTCATGCTTCGCTCTTGCCACTGTCACATCGTCACCCCCAAGGCCAGATGCATTCCCCTCTTCTCCTCCAACTGGCGGTGTTCCTGCCACATCAACTGGATATAATAACACCCATCGATGTACTACCCACCATGCATTATACGCCTCTATACACCCTGTGTCATCCACCTGTATAGGCCCTATAGCCACATCCGAATCCTCTGGACCAAGAGGTACTAGTTACGCCCCTCTGGGCCCTGGTCTAGTTCAAACCCTCCTTAGTGCCCTCGTGGCTCTCATCCATATATACAGCTCTGGGGGCACATCCTGTGCCACACAAAATTTTTGTGATACATGCTCTCCCTGAAATAGATCCACCACCCTTGAAAACTTGTCCTCCAACCACATAGTATATCGTATACATCGAATCTCCACTACATCCTCCGACTATCCTCCATAGTCTCGGTATGGCCTCCAGATAATGGCCCCTAGCCCTATAAGATCTAACATCAATCTATATGCATCATTATTCATCCTCCTACTCCACACACCTACCCATCTCGCAACCAATATATTTGGCCTCGCCCACTCTGCGGAAGGCCCATCAAGTGGCCTCAATATCGCAATATACTCATAAGCCCACACATGTAACAAAGTGGTGGCCCCTAATCCACCCCCATGACGCTCCTGTGTGAACCTATATAGATCCATGTACAAATGGGCTAATACACATTGTGCCCAAGCATATCTCATCCCATCCTCCTCTATACAACGATAAATATCATGCATCTTATATAAGATGCCTACACCACTAACCTCTACTGCAACTGAGGAAACAATCACAACAGTAATAAATTTCCGTAATCGCGAAACCCTTGACCTCACTATATCATCCAAACTAATATGGACCTTAGTGTGAACTCGGGTACCTGTAAAGCACCACCTAACAAATCTCATCTACCTCTGTGCATTGTCTATTGTCATAACCTGAACCCTCTCACCAATAACAAGAAATCATAATATGTGATATACATCCTCGAAAGTCACAGTGATCTCTCCGGTAGGAAACCAAAATGTATTAACACACCATCTCTCATACAATGCGGTAATCATCGTCATATCATGGGGCACATCCCCCATCCTCATTATGTGCCATAATTTGGTATGGTCTAGTACATCACACTCATCATCTGACAAACCCAATCCTAACAATATGCTCAAATGACAACCAAAAAAAAATTCCTGTGAATGAATATCCCCATGTACAACAGAACACAATAATGAACATGACATCAGTACCTTGTATACATGCAAAAACACCTAACCAAACCATCAACAACCATCACTTTTTACATTTATGACATTTTGGGCTAAAACTAGGCTTTTTGGGTCACCAATGCCCATGAGCATGACGTTGACACCCAGGAGTAGGTCACCAATGCCATATTTGGGCTTTGACATCGCAAAGGTCATTAGCACCTTCACCGCTCTTGCCCAGGTTAGAAATGCCTAGAAAATGAAAAACAATTTTTTTGTAAAAATTCATGAAAATAACTAATTTCAACTAAATTTTCACAAAAAATCACACTCACCAACTCAATTTTCATACCTAATGCCACAACTACCACCACCATCTGAAATCGACTCAATTGTAGTGCTCTCACTTGCGGCAGCTTCGAACACTCATAACTCAAAATCACACTCGTGCAATATTAAAATGAAATGCCTATTCACTTTTTCATATTACTATTTATAGTAACTTTCACTTGCCTACCTCATTACCATCACTATTTACACTCATTCTCCTAAATAATACACATCACACAATTTCAATCATATCTTGGGCATCACTACTTTGATTCTTGTCTCGTTTGTGTGGATGTCTTTAGAATTCAACTAATTTTCGTATCAAAAACATTCCACAATGTTATAATCTAATATTACACATTTGCATTTCTATAAACACAAAATTTTAAAACATTTATTATATTGCTCTTCAATCACAATTACATCATCGCACATTTACTTTTGGCTTGTTGGTGAGAATATTTGTTAGGAGAAAAATTTGTGGGTTTGTTGCGAACAATATGGGAATCTAAGTCCCTCTACTTAACCGGTGCAACTATCGTATATGCATGCTTGAGTGAAAGTGAGTTTTTATCCGGGTTGGCCTCACAGTTGGGGATTCAACAGGGGCACTCCGCTGACCCTGCGACAAAATCTTACAAATATCTGTAAGGGAAGAATTTTCTAGGAGAGCGAGAAAGGGAGTGAGAATGTTAGACAAGGGAAACTAATGCTGCAAGTAGGAAATCATATGCTTACAAACATTAGTTGGAAGTTTCATCACATGCATTAGAATTTAGAAGAAAACAAATCTGCATAACAACAACAAGACCAAATAACATTTAATGAGCACAAAGTATCACTAAACTCCTTAGTCAAAAAAGGCTAAAATTCATTCTTCTTGTATTGATGCTCAAGCAGAAATTGTACATAGCTTAAGAATGGAAGACATTTTAGAATGAGGGAAATGGGAGAATTTTTTTTATCTCTCTGTTCTCTTCATAAGGATATCTCTCTCATGAATTCATAAGAATAGCTAAGAATAATTTTAGAATTAGAACCCCTTGGAATGAGAAATTCATTAAAATTTATAGGATTTTGAAAGTCTCTTCGCCTATCCCCCACTGACCCTTCATATGCCTTGAAACTTTGCACATCCCTAGGAAAACTTTAAGCCCCCTTTTATAACTGAAGGGTGACTTATTACATTGAAAACATTAAGGCATGCAAAAAAGTGCAACCTCAACGCACGATTAGAATATTGAGGAGAAAGAAAGTCAAGGGGTGAGAGGAGAGAAAAAGTGAGCAGAGAGAGAGAGAGAACAATGCTGATGAAGAAAATGCCTCGTTGATCCATTTTTCTACTTGACCGATCAGATGCAATGCTCTAATGTAGTGAAATATGGATCCTTGAATGTATCATACCACGAGAAACTTCCTTCGGATGACACATGAATACCATGAACTAAGGTTTAAAAAACATTGTCAAATGATTCCATTGGTGACCATGAGCATCACTCGTGAAGATCCTTTCTGAAGAGAATAAAGTTTTGGAACAAATCCTGCCCTGACTCCTTGCAACACTGCCACACTACCTAGTTGGTTTGAACACGATTATGGTGAAACACACTGTGAGTAGCTTGACGGTGTTGACTATGAATTCCACTTCACACATACTGATCAAGGTATGAAATGAGTGTCGAAAGACACTATTGAGATCCCTGTAAGTAACCTCATAGTTTACTTACTCCCACATAGTTTGATGATAAAGACTACACTGTCTTCACCCCTGCAAATCTAAACTTCACTTGACACCTACTATTTATGGAATGGAGAACTTACTATTTTCAGTGAGTGTGAAAAATTAGCTTCCTCGAACCTCAGCTGGATGTTGCAAATTTGATTTCCTTTTCTCTCTGCGTTTCTCTCACCTTCTGGATCAATTTTCTATTTTTGGCAGGTTATCGTGGGACCACTTACTATTTTTAGTAAGTGTCAATTTTGGACCAGGATGATGTTTCAATGAATTTTCCATTGCAACCCTTCATCTGTGCTCAATGCCTCTTTTGTAGTTTCTTCAATTGATGACTTTCCCGAAATGGTAGTTCTATATATAGAAGTCTTGCTATTTTTAGAGAGTGGGCTTCTAGAGGTTGGATTGACGTGGAGAAAAATTTTCCGATATGGGTTTTTTCCCAATATCATCCCTTTGAAATATTGGACCTACCCAATTATTAGTTTGGGAGATTTTAAACTTTTAGATTTCTGACTTGGTAGCACTTCTGAACATGACAGACATTGATGGACCTTGAAAATTGTAGGTCTTTTTTTCTCCTATGTCCATGATGAAAACCATGTTTTTGATATGGGTTTTTACTTCTTGTGCTTCCGGTAAAATCTCTCTTCGATCTGACTGCTGTTTCGACGAGAAATCCAACTTTTTCTTTCATTGTGCAAAGAAATGAATTTCTTCGTTGCGAGCACTTATTGCTACGAATGGGAGGTTTGAAGGTGTGTTTTTGGTGATCTCTGAGAAAGATAAACACAACAATTTTTTTTTTGTTGTTCAGTGTACTGGTTTGCAAGATCACTTTGAATTTCCATTTCACGACAATGGAGGTTTTCAGGCTTCTTCTTCTTCGTTCTTCATTTCTTCTTCTTCGTTTGATCAATCCTTCTTCTGAGGCCTGTGTATTATCATGGATTAGAGGATATTGTTTCTGTAGTGGATCTGGTTTAAGGTTCAACGATGGTGAATAGTTCCAGTGTGAGCAGATTGCAAAGTAAGTTGCAGAGAGTAAGAATTTAGAAGCAGGAAGCAGGAAGGATTTGCAATATTTCAAAAATTTCAAAGTAGGGAGTGAGGTTCATTTTCAAGTCCCTCATGTCCCTTAATCATTAAGGGATGAGAGGGACATCAATTTACATGCAGCTTCTAGTGATGACAAGTGGCAGAGATCCAACAGTGAAGGTTTAAGCCCAAAAATCAAGCTGGAAGCACTAGGGGACCTGAAACTGGTCATATGAGGAACCATGAGGCTTCTTGGGGGATGGGCACATTTTCATGTCCCTCATGTCCCTCAACAAAAAGGGACAATGGGGACATCAAATTGCATGGTGTGTCAGGTGATGACATGTGGCAGCGATCTGACGGTTGAGGATTCAAGCTCCACTAGCAACCAAGGGCTGAGAAAAAGCACTGGAGAGGGTCATATGAGTGACCAAAAGACTCCCTTGGGGCTAGGTGCATTTTCATGTCCCTGATGTCCCTTTGCACAAAGGTACATGAGGGACATCAATTTTCATGCGTGTTAGAAGCCGCCACTTGTCAGCGATCCGATGGTTGAGGGTTTGAGCTCCTGCAAGCACATGGGGGCTAAACTGGCAGTCCAAGAGGTCGTATGTGTGACTTGAGGGCTTATAGGGGATAAGAGAATTTTTATCTCCCTCATGTCCCTTTTCTTGAGGGATGAAAGGGACACAAAATTGTGCCAGGCTCCTGGAGCTGACACGTGTCCATCCTGAAATTTGACTAACTGCGAGAACTCATCAAGAGGGCAACTTGAAACAATGATATCTTGAGTTCTCAATGGATTTTTTTGGTGAAATTTTATGTTAAATTGACTTAAATTGGCCTTCTAAATCTAATGGCAAGGGCTCAGATCTTGATTCATCCATCTAAGCCCTGAAAAAATGGATTTGTGATCTGGTCCCTTACCTGTGCATGATAAAAAATTCCTTAAGACCCATTTTGCCAAAGTGTTGTGAAAAAATAATTTCACCATATTGTAGGGATTGGAATTACCTTTTTTACGATGTCTTGTTTTTCTCCTAACTCTATCCAGAGCTCCTAAAATCACCTTCCAAAGCTCAGTAGCATTTTTGGCCTTTGCATTGCCTAGGCTTGTGAACCCTGTCTTTGGTGAAACTACCCCAACTCTTCCAAATCCTTTTTAAATATTCCTGAATAAAATCTATGATGTTATTAGGCCTTCAATTCACCTACATTCCTAGTTTGTCTCCTCTATTCCACTCCAGGGGGTTTCTCTAGTCATAGGAAGGCTAGTGATAGCCCTTCCCACAACTGTCTGAAATTTGCATTTTTCAAGAACACCTAATATCACCTAGGGGGTTTGACTTGAATTTCCTAAATCACCTAGGGAACTGAGTTAACATCATCTGGGAGGTCATTAGACTGATTGTGTAGACCTGGGGTTCCTTGGAAGGATAAAACATGAAAAATTTGGCATAGGGGTATCGTTGTCATGCTTGGAAATTGTCAATTTCCTTGTTGCACATTTGCATGACAACAATTGGCTCTAGCTTGGGGACATGACATGGACTGAGAATAGTGAAGACATGACATGGAGTATCCTAGAATCTCAAATTTACAATACAAATACTAGTGCCTTATCCATTGGGCCATGTGGAGTCATGTACAATTCACAAGAGAGAGGGAGAGAACAAGAAGAACACATACACACACAATAATGATGAAAAGGAAACATGTGACACACAACATGAAGGGAGACACACAAAACATAAAGGGAAACACACCTAACAATCACCTATGGTACAAAGTAGGGGAAAACCCACTTTCACTGAAGCACTTTTCATTTCTCAAAATTTACCCCTTAGTGGGCAACACTGAGTGATGTTGTTCTGCGAAGCCATTGACTGGTTCCAAAAAGTATCCTCCTTTCCTTAATTGTTTATGAAATCTAGGTGCTTTAATGATTGTTTGTGTACTTGGTAGGAGTTAGTCTACATGAGCTTTTTGATGCTTAGGCCTTCGCTTAGAAATTCCATTTCCTTCACACTCTTTGAAATTGGTTTCATAGTGTCAGTTGCATTCCATGTTTATCCA
The DNA here is from genome assembly GCA_019776745.2 of Taxus chinensis. Lineage (NCBI taxonomy): Eukaryota > Viridiplantae > Streptophyta > Pinopsida > Cupressales > Taxaceae > Taxus > Taxus chinensis. Next base: position 246,170,409 of record CM034151.1, on the reverse strand, counting down.
CATAGCTTATTCTTCATTGAGCATCTCATCGCTGCCTTGAAGCTGATTTTCATTCAAATTTCTTGAATATTCTGAGTTACTTTCTTTCCCAGGTCTATGCTCATTGACATCTTCTCCATGAGAAACCTTAGATTCATCCTTTATCTCTACTCCATTATGAGGTGCTTGAAGATTGAATGGAGGATCAGAAGTAACCTCATACTTGTCTTGTATATCCATGACACAAGCTAAGAGATCAAAAATTAGCTTAGGGTCTTTTGTAATTTCTACCGCATCTATGATTTCTTGCACAAAGTTATACTTTGTTATTTCCTGCAGTTCATCTTTGTACGTCCTTGAAGAATCTTCATTTTAAAGATCAAGGAAACTATCTGGATGGATTAATTCATTTCCCTAAAACTTATTACATTCCACTACTTCTTTCTCAAGGGGATCTTTGCCTCCCATGACTTCAACACCATCTATTTCAGATTTTTCATTATGGAAAGAGTTTTCTTCTTCAAATGGGAAAGAAAATACCTCCATTTCATGGTTGTATCCATCGACTATTAGCTCAGGAGAGACATCAGATTTCTCATCTTTCTTTACTTCAACATGGCCAATCTTCACATTGGTTGTGGCTTCTAACTCAGATTTATGCTTGTCTTGTAGATTCATGGCTTGCATCAGGAGTTCAAGACTTAGCTCAAGGATCTTATGTTTCTTCCGAGGCTTTAAGTCATTCTTGTATAGATAGTTATTTCAAACCTTTCATGGGCTCATCACAAGCTAGACGTGTCCCTCCATGAATGGCATGGCTGAGATCATCTTCATCTCCAAATGGGAATGAGAACATATCCTCTTCATGGGTAAACATATAAGCTGGTTTCTCCATTTGAGATTCACCAAGAACCATTTCCTCTTCTTCTTGGTTTTCGTCATCCAGAAATTCAGGGCTGCCCTCTTGTAACTCGAATCTCCTCAATGCTTCTTCAAGGTCCATACCTCTCTAGGAAGGCATGTATGGCCCTATCAAGATGGGAATATCATCTTCTCCTCAGTTGTCACAAAGTGATTCATCTACCTGTTATCTTGATACAAGATGTTGGTTCCTGAACTTTCAGACTTTCACACCGTGTACCTCATCTTCTTCTCTAGAAATAATTTCTCCATGTCTCCCTTCACTGGTATGGTTGTGGAAGACCAATTCATCTAAATTTTACCCCTAACTGCAAATAGAAAATCCTACTTAGCAACATTACAAATGAAGATGGAATTTCTGCTACCAAAATCATCGCTAAAACCTTCTTTTCTGGAAATTTGGAAAGAGCCACGTGTGCATCTATGACCTTCCCTACAAATGGGACCTCTTTTGACTCTAAGGAGAAATAAGAGCCACTAGGGGGAGTCACGGTGAGTTTGAGAGCCTTGGCAACCTTTATGGCCATCACATTGTCAGAGGCACCATAATCTATTATGCAATTGTTCAATACATATTCTCTAATGAGAAGGGAGACATAGAAAGGTTCAACCTTATCAGTCTTGGATGCACTCAAAGAAAGCATGTTTTGTGAGGGAGGTTTAGGTGGGTTTGGTAGTATTCCTTTAGAACTAGGAGCTACAACATTGGGTGTTAAACTACCACTCCTGATGTATTGAAAAATCTCTCGAATTTTTTAGGATGAGTCCGCAAATATTCAGTTTTAGTAATCTGCACCTTGGCTCTGTTTACATAATCTATGAAGTCAAAAAGAGAAAATGTGGAAAAGGGGAATAAAGGGACTGATTTTGGAGTCAGGGTAGGTTTGGGAGAAGGGTTTGATGCTTGGGGAATGTAGGGTATTTGGAAAGGCACACTAGGAACTTTTAAAGCGTTAGTTTTTATAGGAGTAGATTTATATTTAGAATTGGAAGGAACATTGGAAGACTTGCTTGGAGTAGAGGGTAACCTCGTGCTTACTATAGTATCAGGTTTCTCAATGTGGAATCCATGCAAGGTGGGAACAGGAGATCCTCAACTGATTATTTTTTTTGGAGTCGTCATAGGAGGATCTTTAGTCTTCTTTTTTTCATACAGTAACAGAAGAGGATGCTCCTTTTCAGACTGAGAATGAGTGAATACTACACATGAGAAGATGGGTGCATATTCTTCATTGTCTTCATCACCTCCAGAATAATCACATAATATTATTTGTGTATTGTACTGAAGATCATCAACTTCTAGGAGATCATCACCTTCGTTTTATTGTTCAAGATCTGCTTCACTTTCCTCTTTGAATCCTCCAATTTGTGTTCATGGGTGGGGCCTTAAAGGAAAGCCTTCAAGGTGTTCCTGAATTTTTTTTTGTTGTTTTATTCGAGAAAATACTCATTAAAATAATTCCCTCTTAAAATGTGCCATCTCATTTGTCAATTTTTTCAGCGATGGATTGGTTCTCTCGTCTCCAGGATGTTGGGCCTTACCCATTGACGGATTCTTGATCTTTTCACAGAGGATGAGATCGTCAACAAGTTCAATGGCCATCCTTTGTGCTTCTACAATGTTCCTTGGTTGAACTCTTCATAGGAAAAATCCTACCTCGGGTGATTGAGACATTGATGAAGAATCTCTTGATATTGTTTTTGGATGGTGAATCTTCTTCCAGTATCCTATAAAATAACCATTTGAAATGAGCCAAAATCTCTCATAGTTTCACTTTCTCCTTTCTTCATTTGAGCCAACTGCACCAAGAGGTCTTGACAATATTTAGTTGATTTAAATATTTCCTTGAAGGTAGTCTTGATGTCATTCCAACCAAGTGATGGATCGGGTAGGTAGGAGGTAAAACCATTCTATTGCTTTTTCTTGGAGAGATTCCATGAACAATCTTACAACAACGTCTTCATGTTCAACTCCAAGAATCCCGCATGATGTGGTGAAAGTGGTGATGTGTTCTTTAGGTATTTGTGTGCCATAACCTTTGAAATTTGGAAACTTTCTTGCGGAACCTATTAGTAGATCATGGAGAGGTGGTTCGAGAGAAAGCAGGCATGTATTTCTTCCCCATGGAACAAAGGTTTGATGTCTTTCTGCTTTGTCTGCCATCGTTGTTTCTATTTCTACTCTTGCTTCTACAAATTCTTCTTCCTTTGAAACTCAATGCTCAATGGTGGTTGAAAAATGGGAGAATTTGAAGGGGGAGTATCAATAGGATTTTGGATGGGATTTCTAGGTGAACTACTTGATGACCCAGATGGGGATGAGGCTTGAGAAAAGTAGTAGGGATTGTCTCTAACTCATTCTTGCTGATTTTTCAAAGCCTCGAAAGTGGGGTTGATAATTCCTCTCAATCTATTCAACCTGGTGTATCTCCTTTCAGTCAGCTTTTGGAAATTCTTGTAGTGGGAATACAAAAGGACACTGTGGAATATGAAAGGTCATGTGCAGGAATTGACAGTGTGTCTTTCAATAATGGATTTTCATGAACTCTTTTTTTTGTTTTTTCAATATTTGATTTTTTTTGAATTTTTGGACCTTGTGGTCATATTTTGGGTGCAAATGTTGCTAAATCTACCCCACAGTGGGCACCAAAAACTGTTGGCGAGAAAATTTTCGGGTGGAAAAACTTGTGGATTTCTTTCCAATGCTCTGGGAATCAAAGTCCCTCTACTTAATGGTGTAGCTGTCGTATATGCATGCGTGAGTGAAATGAGTTTTTCTTGGTTGGCCTCATCTAGGGATCCAACAGGGGCACTCCACTGACCTACATATAAAGATTACAGATATCTCAAAGGGAAGAATTTCCTAAGAGAGTGGGAAATGGAGTGAGAATGTTAGTCAAGGGAAAATAATGTTGCAAGTAGGAAATCAGATGCTTACAAATAGTAGTTAGAAGTTTCATCACATGCATTAGAATTCAGAAGAAAACAAATCTGCATAACAACAATAAGACCAAATATCATTTAATGAGCACAAAGTATCACTAAACTCCTTAGTCAAAAAAGGCTAAAATTCCTTCTTCTTGTATTGATGCTCAAGCAGTAATTGTACATAGCTTAAGAATGGAAAACATTTTAGAATGAGGGAAATGGAAGAAATTTTTCTATCTCTTTGTTCTCTTCACAAGGATATCTCTCTCATGAATTCACAAGAATAGCTAAGAAGAATTTCAGAATTAGAACCCCTTGGAATGAGGAATCTCATTACAAGTTATAGCACTTTGGAAGTCTTTTTTCCTACCCCCCCATTGATGCTTCATATGCCTTGAAACTTTTCACATACTTAGGAAAACATTAATTCCCCTTTTATAACTGGATGGTGACTTATTACATTGAAAACATTAACGCATGCAAAAAAGTGCAACCTCAATGCAATATTAGAATATTGAGGAGAGAGAAAGTGGGGGTGAGAGGAGAGAGAAAGAGAGCAAAGAGAGAGTGAGAATAATATTGATGAAGAAAATGCCTCGTTGATCCACTATTCTACTTGACCAATTTGATGCAATGCTCCAATGTAGTGAAATTTGGATCCTTGAATGTCTCATACCATGAGAAACTTCCTTCGGATGACGCACGAACATTGCAAACTAAGTGTTAAAAAAATCATTGTCAAATGATTCCATTGGTGACCATGAGCATCACTCATGAAGATCCTTTCTAAAGAGACTAAAGTTTTGGAACAAATCTCGCCTTGAATCCTTACAATGTTGCCACACTGCTTAGTTGGTTTGAACATGATTTTGATAAAACATATTATGAGTATCCTGACAGTGTTGAATGTGAATTCTATTTCACACATACTATCTCAAGCCTGTGAAATAAGTGTCAAAGACACCTACAATTTCTAGATCCTGGGTAAGTAACCTCAGCGAGAAATTTTTTACTCCCATGATAGTCCAATGATAGAGACTACACTGATTCACCCTCTACAAATCTAAACTTCACCCTTGACACCTACTATTTCTAGAACAGACTTACTATTTTTAGTAAGTGCTTTTATCAAGTATGTAAAATTAGTTCCTTCAAACCTCATAACTCTCCTCTTATGCTGGAATGTTACTATTTTTAGCAAGTACGCAAAATCAGGAACCTTGAATCCTCCTTCCCTCTGTGCTCTCCTCACTTTCTAGACCAGTCTTCTATTTTTGGTAGGTGCTCGTGTGACCACTTACTATTTTTAGTAAGTGTCAATTCTAGACCAGGATGATGTTTCGATGAATTTTCCACTGTAACACTTTTTATGTGTTTAATGCCTCTTTCATAGTTTCTTCAATTGATGACTTTCTCGAAATGGCAGTTCTTTATGTAGAAGACCTACTATTTTTAGAAAAAGGGCTTCTAGAGGTCAGATTGATGCAGAACGAAGTTTTCAAATATGGGTTTTTTTTCCCAATATCGTCCCTCTAAAATCTTATACCTACCCGATCAATAGTTTGGGAGATTTTAAAACTTCAAGTTTTTGACCTGACAACACTTCTGAACATGGCATTGATGGACATTGAAAATTGAAGGTTTGGTTTTCTCCTTAGTTCATGATGAAAATCATGTTTTTTATATGGATTTTTTATTCTTGTTTAGCTAGTGAATTTTTTCTTCAATCCGATTGTTGGTTTGATGGGAAATCCAACTTTTTATTTTATTGTGCAAAGAAATGGATTTCTTCGCTGCAAACACTTCTTACTATGAATGGGAGTTCTAAAGGTTATTTTTTTTGGTCTCTAAGAAAGATAAGAACAAAAAAAAATGGTTTGTTGTTCTATGTACTAGTTTGCTAGATATCTTTGAATTTTTTCTTCACAGCAATGGAGATTTTTGAAGAATTCCTTCTCTCTTCTCCTTCATTCTTCTTCTTCATTTGATCAATATCTCCTTCTAAAGACCTTGTATTATCGTGGATTTAGAGGATTAGTTTATTTAGGTGGATCTGGTTTGAGGTTTAGAAATGGTGAATGGTGCTTCTGTGAGCAAGTTGCAGAGCAAGTTGCAGAGTATGTAAGAAGTAAGAAGTTAGAAGCGGGAAGAAGCAGGAAGGATTTGAAATATTTTTAAAAAAAATTAATGGTAGAAGTGAGGTGAATTTTAATGTCTCTCTTGTACCTTAGGCATTAATGGATGATAGGGACATCAATTTTCAGACATGTTCCTGGTGATGCAACACGTGGCAGAGATCCAACAGTGAAGGATTTGAGCAAAAAAAGGTATAAAACACATGGGGGATGGAAAATAGTCGCATACGAGGGACCATGAGAATTCCTGGGGGCTGGCTATATTTTCATGTCCCTGATTTACCCAAATACAAAGGGAACGACATCAAATTTTATGGTGTGTCAGGTGATGACATGTGGCAGCGTTATGATGGTTGAGGATTCAAGCTCCACTAGCTCCCGTGGGCTGAGAAAAAACACTAGAGAGGGTCATATGAGTGACTAGAAGACTCCCTTAGGGCTGGGTGCATTTTAATGTCCCTGATTTACATTTTTAAAAAGGAACATGGGGATATGAATTATAAGATGCATCAGAAGCCACCACTTGTCAGCGATCTGATGGCTGAGGGTTTGAGCTCCTATAAGCACCTGGGGGCTGAACTGGCAGTCCAAGAGGTTATATGTGTGACTTGAGGGCTTATAGGGGATGGGCACATTTTTTTTTCCCTTGTGTTCCTTTTCTTGAGGGATGAAAGGGACACAAAATTGTGCTAGGATCCTAGAGATGACACGTGTCCATCCTCAAATTTGACTAATTGTGAGAACTCATTAAAAGGGCAGCTTGAAACGGCGATATCTTCAGTAGCCGATGGAATTTTTTAGTGAAATTTTATATGAAATTGACTTAAATTGGCCTTCTAAATTCAATGGTGGGGGTATCAGATCTTTATTCACCCATCTTGGCCCTAAAAAATCTGATTTGCTATTTAGTCCCTTATCTGTGCATGAGAAAAATTGCCTGCAGACCCATTGTGCCAAAGTGTTGTGAAAAAATAATTTCACCATATTTTAGGGATTGTAATTACCTTTACTAATATGTCTTGTTTTTCTCCTAGCTCCATCCATGGAGCTCCTGGAATCACCTTCTGAAGCTTAGCAACGTTTTTGGCATGTGCATTGCCTAGGCATGTGAACCCTATTTTTGGTGAAACTGCCCCAACTTTTCCAAATATTTTATGAGTATTCTTGAATAACTTGCGTGATTTTTCTAGGAATTCAATTCATCTCCATGTCATATTAGGATCCTCTAATTTTCCACTCTAAGGGGTAGTTCCAGTCCTAGGAAGGCCAATGATAGCCCTTCCCACAACTGCTTGAAATTTGCATTTTTCAAGAAATCGTTAAATCACCTAGGGGGGTTGACTTGACTTTCCTAAATCACCTAGGGAACTGATTTAACATCAAATGGGAGGTCATTAGACTAACTTTTAAGACCTAGGGTGCCTCAAAAAGGATAAAACATGAAAAATTTGGCACAGGGGCATCATTGTCATGCTTGGAAATTGTCAATTTCCTTGTTGCACATTTACATGACAACATGGCTCAATGTCCATTCCCATCATCACTATCCTTTTCGTTGAAAGGGGGGCATACAATCGGGGTCATCCTATAATTCCCCTCACACTGTTACGCGATCATTCTACATTTAGAATTCATCATTATCGAAAATTTACTCGTACAACATGCGATATTTCACATCATTTTCTACCAATTCCCCTTAATGACCTAATCTGGGGTCAATACACGTAAAATATCTCCATGAGTAATCAATCAAACACATTCAAATATATAAAAAAAACTTCTACTATTCGAATCACATCAATCAATCCACATGAACACAATGTATTTTTCATCCCAGATCACCTAACTTGGGAGTTATATCACCACTTTCCCAGATGACCTAACATGGGAATTTATCTCTATATTTTTTACCACTTCCAGATGACTTAACATGTAAGCCATATCATACATACCATAGAACCCTTAGAGCGGAGATAATGATACATCATTGGCTTTCTTATATTGCTCCTATGTGGGTTATTCACATTTGATCGAAATGTATCAAAATGAACAAAATTTGGTCTTTGTCCATCTGTAGCGGCTAGAAATTTTGGGGATGTAGTTAAAGTTGGAGGGTAAAACTATACCTCTCTCCCTACACTCTTCCTTTGGTGCTAGGATGCCAAAATCATCAGTTTTTCACACACAAATTGGCTTGGGAACTAATCAATCCCTACCCCACTGAAATCTCCACAAAAAAAAAATGGAAATATCGAATCACTCAAAATTGAAATCATCAATCTTGTTTAGTGCTCCTCAAAATGGTTCGTCATCTCTCTTTATGCCACATGGATTGACATGTCGATCTATGGTTCACCACGCTATGTGTTCTTATTCTGTGCATACTTTGACAACAGAGCTTCTCTGGACTTCTTTTAGGTATGTTCCCTACTTCCTTTACACTACTTTAATTTCATTCAAATAGCATAAACGAGGGGAAAATGTAGACACAAAATCACACACTTACTACTATTTAGTACACCGCCAAGTATGTTATTTATATATGGATATTGAGTAAGAAAAGTATTCACTAATGACACACTTCCTATTCCATCTGATTGTGTTGTTTGTTTCATTGTTTTTATCTTTCACACTTGTCACTTATACACCCAATTTTTGTCAAGTCACAAGGATCCCTGTCTCTCAGTATTCACACACTTGTCGTCAGTTGTCCATGGACACTAGTGCCTAGGACTAGAAACTAGCGCTTAGGTGCTCTTATCCATCGTGGGTGCCCGTGTCCTCTTTATTTTTGAACTTCCTTTTGACATTTGAGGTCGGTCTTTTCAATTTTCCCACTCATATCCTGAGGTACTAGTCGACATGTTGGGTCATTAGTGTCAAAATTCAAGCAAGAGATCTATATATAAACACAACATACATACCATTATAATGGCTAGAAATTTCTATCAATAGCTATCTATCTAAATATCAAAGGGACTGCATCTTGTGCTTATTACTCTGCATACATGCTGCATAGGAAGGGGAAGTTCATTTTTTCATCTACACACTTACATTTTATCTAGCTACTTCCCCCTATCTTGGAGTCATCGACACAAGGGAAACCTAAGAGCATTGTTGCACACACAATCACATAGAACTACATTGGCTATGAGATGTAGTGCAGTGCTCAGTCGTAATTTCATTAGTTGACAGCTAAGGATAGTCTAATCACTCATTTTGCATCTTTATTTTTTATAATTTGATGTCTTTTTTAGGGTTTTGTAGGAGGTTTTTATATTGCATATTTACAGGTACTCTGGTGGTTAAAGTGTGACATACAGGTGATCAAAGGTAAGTGTGAAACCCCAAAATTAGTATCAGAACCAGGTTCTGACCCTTTTGGAAGACTCTAGTGCTCCCCCAGAGGGCTAGGGTGCCCACAAGCGCCCTCTCCCTATTTAGGTGCTAGTGTCCCAGTATTCCCAACATCTCTACATTTTTTTAGCATGATTGCGACACTCTAAGTTTCTGTTTCATCAGCTCGTCTAGTCCAGACACACTTTGGGATAATTGAAATCAAGGTAAGTGCCCTATCTCTTTCATTTGCTTTCATAATCTTATCAAATAAATTACCTAACATCTGTATTTCATCGTATATCATTATAATAATCGTTACTTTCAGATTTTAATAAAATATAGCAGATTTTTATTAAATCAATAAGAAGAGCGTACATGTGGAGAGATGAAGAAGATATAACAGTAAGTTTGTCAAAAGAGAAATTGTGACACAATATAATGTGGATCATCATTTTGGTCCACATAGAATTGAAGGACGACACAATATGTTGTTGTAGATATGTTCCATAAAGACTTGGGGGATTTAGAGCCTTGGAGTTTGTAAGTGGATCAGAAGTGATCAGTTCTCTAGCTAATATGTGTTCATCAAGGGATTTGAGAGTCCTTTTTCCAAAAGAAGAGTGTTGAGATAACATTCTATTTTTTGCCCACTATAATAGTTCTGAATTAAGGCCTCACTACTGATTAACTAAATTCAACTAAGTATGTATTATATCGATAGTTAATATAAGCTATGAAAAACTATAATAAAGTAAATAAATGCAGTATAGAAAGTATGTACATGATTTAAACAACTATCTTAAAGGAAATTCTAACCCTAATGTGTGAGAGAGAAGAGGAAATAACTCAATTGAATAACAGATGCTCGCGGGACTATGTAGCAGTGATGTCTGGAAAAATTTGAAGCAATAATGACTATGCAGATGTCCTAAAAAGGATGGATTTGGAGTGATTCCTTGTACTGGAGCACCTGGGAAGGGACTGGGGTGCATGTAGGTGCTCTGGTTTGTAGTCTAGGGACCCTGGTCTATGTAAAATCTATGAAACTGGGCTTCACAGGGCTAGGAGATTATCTAGAACCTTCGTTGTGTACCACATCAGATTCATTGTGTCATGCCAGATGTCACCAATAATTCAAAATTAAAGATAGACCATCCCCCTATGAAGTGTGATGCAAATGTCCTAGCCTTGTGCCTTGATGATGGAGCTATGTGGACACAAGTGATCTCCAATGCAATAGATGGATGCAAATATAGGTGAGTGATAGTAGTGAGTGATGCTAGGTCCCTCATTATGGTCTCATAACTTTATATTTATAGGGTTCTCTTGATCTAATTTCATAATTAACCCCGAAAAGATGGACCAAAAGAAAGATAAAGACTCAAATGGATAGAAAGAGCCTAAAAAGTGGCAGAAAAGTGTAAAAAGGACTGGGGGTGCACCTGGTGGGACTAGGGTGGTCATGGGTGCCCTAATACTAATATGGGTGCCACGGTTGAGGCTAAAATGATGCAGGATGACAAAATTTGACTAGGCGTATGGGTACAAGAGGTCGGTAATGACGAAATAAAATAAAACAAAATGGCCAAAAGATGTGGGTTAATTAGTAATTTCTTCACTCCAGAACCTTCTATATAGTAATATGAGACCAGGATAAATAATGTGTAAAGTGCATGATTTTTTACTACATTTTACCCCCACTTTATGTTGGTGAGTAGAAAGCTCAGTAACATAAACTAGATAGAGATGCGTACCTGATGTCCATGAAGAGTGTAGTAGAAACGTGTTGAAGGACTAGATAAAGTGTGGAATGATAAAAAGATGGAGGAGCGTGGAAACTAAAGATTAAAAATGCACAAAGAAAAAGTGATGAGAGTGAACCTCGGGAAGACCAAATATGTAGTTGTTACGGTATGTGATGTACCTGCATGGTTTGTCAATGTGTGTTGTCATGAATTGTTGTTGATGTAGTAGTTGTTGTTGCCCCCATTTGACTGTTTGTTTCTCCTACGACTAAATCTGCAAGGAGAAAATGATCAAGTACTCAAATATGTATATATGTATGTATAAAAACACAATGTAAAATACACATGTATATGAAAGCATGTAAATGTAAATGGAAAATGTGCAGTTGATGCGTGTCGAGAAAGAGCATAAAAGGATATCCCATACTATGTTTTTTTAGGTGATCTCACACCATAGGCAAAAGAACTATAGGGAGGAAATGCTCTATGTCCTCCAGGATCTAACTACTTTCCTAAATTGTGTGTGTAGAGATATTTGTACATCCTAGTTTTTTGGGATATCCAACACCACTAGCTATAGTAGTGTAGAGAGGCACACCCAATGTAACCTCCAAGCATGTAACTACTTCCCAAAATGCTAAAGACACCATGTCTAGTAAAATCTGATATGTGTGGGGTTCGTAGACTGGTTTGAACCCACTTGATGTATATAAATGAACTGAAATGGTGTAGAATATCTATGTTAGTATGTAAAAACCTCTAAATGATGCCCCCCCTCTTTGGGGGCACATGTGATGTCGTTGATAGGAGAAATAGGGCCCCAAAAGAGGACCAACCGCATGTAAGCTGTAACCTTGAAAATTTCTTGGTAGAAACCAAGGTACACACAAAAAAGAAGGCTAGCCAAAGACAAGTGTAAATAAACATGCATGTAGAAAATAATGTGTAAGCTATATAAATAGTGAAGTAATGTAAACACAATAATTCAAAGTAATCCACACAAAGAATATTTCAAACATGGGACATCACTCATGATGTCTCAAGACATGCAAGGCCATCATGGCTGAATAAAACAAACAAGTGTTCACACAAAACAAAGGGAAAGGTCCGCATACCATAGCAAACAATAATAGATAATAGAACAAACAAGTATGGAAGAAAATATCCTTGCATAACAAATGTTGCACATGAAGCACCCGTTAGCATGGTAGAAAGAGAACTAGTATGTCAAAAGCATGTAGAACCAAGTAATGTAAAGTACTAAGTACAAAATTAAATGATAACACCTTTGAGAGATGAATGTGGATGTCCCCAGCGACCAGTGTAGGAAGGGTAGAAGGTGATAATCCATGCTACATGTAAGATACCTATATATGTGATCAGAACCTAGAAAAAAATGTGAACATGCATGTGTGGATGATATAAATAAATGACATACAAGTAATCTAACTAGCATGTGTAATAAAGTGAGCATGGACAAATAGAAGTAAACAAGAATAAATGCAACCATAATATGCAGTATGCTACAGATGGATGAAATGGAATGCAAGATGCAGTGATAGGAGACATTTTCCCCTTGAGTGGATGGAAGTGTATGAAATGAGGTTCATTTTGTTTAACCCCTTAATAGTCAAGAATGAACCATAAAAGAGAGTGTTTAGTCAAGAAATGGTTAAAATGTGTGTTGTGTCTAACATGCTATGATGAATGCATATGTGTAGTGATGAGATCCGACCTAGTGATGATGTGTGCATCAACCCTATAGCTGAAGCATATATCACGACCAGATTAATGTATAAGTGATGATTTAGCCTAAGCGTATATCACTATAAGATGAATAGATGAGTGATGATTTATCCCTAAGTGTATATTACTCCAAGATGAAAAAGAGGGAGTGGTGATGTAACCTAAAGTGTATACCATTACTAAATTATAGAATATGTGACGATTTAGCCTAAAGCGTATGTCACTAGCCTAGGAATGTTGCATGATAAAAGGTAGAATAGTAAATGTGTGATGAGTGTAAGGTCCATTTGATTTGTAAACCCTCGGTAGTCAAGCATGGACTGAGGAACTAAAGTGCGTCATAGGGTAGTGAGTGTAGCACATAGAATAAAATGTAGTATATGTAAGGAGGAAAGATGACCATGTGATGAATGGAATATGTGAAGTTGTGATGTGTAAAATGTAAAAAAATATGTGTAAAATGTATAAAATGTGAGGTGAATAGAACGTGTGAATACAAGATATGTAGAATGTAAATTCAAGAGGTGTAGAATATATAAAATGGCATGTATGTAGATGGACTAGGAATGTAGCATGCAAGATGATGTAATTCTAGACTCATATGTAATGAAGACTAGGATGATATAAGATGTGTAAATGCGTAAATGTGGCAATGTTGTAGAATAAATGTATGATGTATGATATAAGATGTGTGATGTGTGATGAAACACAATGTGTAATGCTTATAGTGTAGTGTGCAATGCGTGGGGTTCATGTGTAGTAATCCCTCAATAGTCAAGTGTGAATTGAAGCATAAGAGTGTATCATCAAGTAATGATGCTAGAATGTATGATGAGGATGCCTAATAAATATACAAATATATAGCAATGATATATGTGGCTATGCTAAGACAAGATGAGGAGGAAGGTGAAGTGCCGTGACCCCCAAGTGTATGATATAGAAGAGGACTATGTGCCGATGTCAAGGAAATCATCATTGTCATGGTCAAAACCTACCATGACAACATCAATAACCTGATAAAATATAAAGTGAGGAGGGTCATATAGGGACCCATTATAGTGTAGTGTGTAGAAATTCATTGCATATTATTCATTATTAAAGGTGATTAGTGGACAATCATGAGCATGCCAATGAGAAATATTTTAAGCATAAGAAGGAGAAGAATCATTATGGATAGAAATGTTGTCGAAAGGAATAAGAAATGTGAGTAGAGAATGATGAGCGTATATTGTACCACTAATATAATCAATCTAGGACTGTCTAAGTGTGAGTGGAGAGTCATGAGGGGTGCATGTGAAAAATACCATCAGATGAAAGACATGCAAGCCATAAGATGATGTTGTGTGAAAATAGCCATGATAGAGATGTGGTGAATAAAGAGGTGGTAAAATATTATTGAGTGTTATATCGAACCTAGATAAATTTTCATGTGTACAAATAGTTTTGAAGCACGTAGAGTTGACGAGGATGTGATGCCAAAAGGTCCTATTTATGAATAATGTGCATGTAAAAGGAGGTAGTGGAGAGGCAACCTGTGGAGGAGAAGATTAAATAGCATTGAAACTATGGAAAAATCCCTGATACAATACCATAACATTAGTAGATGGAGGGGTCTTAAAAATATATTCACTTGGGCCATTGGCCACAAAGGTTTCTTCAAAATAAGAATTGTCTACACTGAGACGGGTAAAATTAAGTTATCTTAATGCTTCATTCATGAGTTCAATAGCGTCAAATTCGTCATCAAAATCTTTAGAATCATTGGTGTGAACATAATCATGTGGTGTAAAATTATCAAGGATGTTGGTAGGTGGAATTATAGGTGGAGTGGTACAGGGTTTCATAACTGGTTGAGAATGAACATTGGTAGTAACTGATACTGTAGGTGAAATAATAGTTGTTGTTTGAGTGGATATAATCGAAGAATTGCAAGTGGTAGAAGGAGACTGTGAAGTGCTAGATTGACCAATGTCATATGTGTCAAGGTTACTAAATGGGATATGTTGCAAAAGTGGTATGGGAATAGAAGTAATAAGATCTATGTGGTATTATTTGAATGGATCAGGATTAACAGTGATGGTATGTTCATAGCCATTATGTAGGAACTTGACACATTAGTGAAAAGTAGATGGAACAAAATGAATTGCATGAATCAAAAGCCTTCCTAATAAGAGATTAAACTGAAAGGAGGAATTTATAACATAAATTTTAGTGAGAATAATCTTACGCCCAACACGAATATCTAACGAGATAGACCCTCTACACGAGCGAGCGGTAAAGTCATAACTGCGAATGAGGGAAGAATTTTTAGAAATTAAATCATCACTAATACCCAATTTATTTAAAAGAGAGTGAGCACATAAATTGATGACTGGTCCATTATTAATGAGGACTCCTTTAATACAAGTAGTGCTAATAACAATAGTAATAATCAAAGGAGCACATGGATTGCTTCTAGGAAAAGGTAACATATCCTCATCAGTGAAAGATATAGCATGGGGTAAGTTACGAAGAGACTATATAAGATGTGCAAAGTCCACCACAGAATAATCCCTTTTAATGTGGACAAAACGAAGGGAAACTTATAGTGTGTTACAAAAATATGGTGCATTACACAACAAATTATAAAGAGATATCTTAGCAGACATTTTTTAAAGTTGTTCGATGATATCATAGCCATTAAAAGTTGTGGGGGGAGCTTCCAGAGTAATGGGTGGAGGAATAGATGTGGGTGGAGCCGTAGGTGGATTAGGATGAGTACGACGAGTAGTGACTAAATTAATAGATGAATTATCCTTAGGAGTGACAAAGCGAGGAAAATGTTGGGTATGCATGTGCATGAAATTAGTGGCAGTAATAGGATGCCAGAGACCTTGATTGGTGTAAAGGTAGGATAAGAAGATTGATCCATAACTTGATAAGGAGATTACATGGTCAAAAGGAAGTTTTGAAATGGTTAGGTTCCCCAAAATGATTAACTAAAAAATGAACTAACTAATGTAGTATGGGTGATAGTTAATCAAAGTTATGAAAAATTGTAAATGAAGTAAATAAACACAGTAAAGAAGTATGTAAATATGCTAAACAAGTATTAAAAAGGAAATGCTAACCCTAACATGCAAGAGAGAAGATGAAAAATCTCTAAAAATGATCTTCACAGGGATGAGAGGTTATCCAAAACCTTTGTTTTCAATCGCATCAACTTCGCTATCTTGCACCAGATGTCACCAATAACTCAAGATGGAAGAAATACCTGTAAGACCCCAAAACAAGCGTCAAACCCTAAAAAAGAAAAATGCATATGAAGGGGTCGGACTGGCCTCAACTGCCATAATGGTGAACTTACTAATTTAGCATTGCACTACATCTCATATCCAATGTAGTTCTATGTTCAAGTGTGTGTGAACATGCCCGAGATTTATCTTGTGCCAGTTGCACTTTGTGAAGTAATTAAAAATAACTATGTGTAGAAAATGTAATAAAAGGCATGCATGGAATAGAATAAAATCCCTCCCACTATGAAGTGTGATGTAGATGTCCTATCCTTGTTCCTTGATGATGGAGATATGTGTATGCAAGTGATCTCCAATGGAATAGATAGACGCAACTCTAGATGAGTGATAGTAGTAAGTGATGTTAGGTCCCTCATTATGGTCTAATAAATTTATATTTATAGGGTTATCTTGGACTAATTTCATAATTAACCATGAAAAGGATGACCACAAGAAATATAAAGATGTAAAATGGATAGAAAGAGCCCAAAAAGAGGTGGGAAAGTGTAAAAAGGACCGGGGTGCCCCTTGTAGGACTAGGGCATCCAAAAGTTCCCAAGTACTAATTTGGACACCCCCGTTGAGGATAAAATGATGTGGGAAGACAGAAGCTAACTGGGCATATGGGTGCAAGAGGTTGGTAATGAAGAAATACAATAAAACAAGATTACCAAAATATGTGGGTTAATTAGTACTTTCTTCACTTAAGAACCTTCTAAAGAGTAGTATGTGACCGAGATAAATAATTTCTAAAGTGCATGATTTTGTGTCCACAACCAGTATAGACGGATTTAGGCCAAATTCTTATTGAAAACCTCTACAAATTTGAAAAGGCAACAACATCTCATTTCTCCCATTGTGCATTGTATGGGTATAGATTGTAGGTTGGAATTTTGGAAAACAATAGATTATGTGTATCGATTTTCCCCCACTTTAGGTCATATGAAGGTAAATTTTTGCAAAGTTGATTAGGATTTTGAATTTGTGTCATGATTGAATTGTGTTGAGTATTAATATTTAGTTGAATTAGTGGGATTGAATATAAATTTTTTCCTCTTGTTTGATTGAATTAGTGGGGTAGTCATGTATGACTACTCGAATATTTCCCCATTTTGGTGAGAGGGTGAGATGTGAAGGATCAAACAATTGATTCAAAATAAGATATTAAATAGATGCATAGTGTAAAAAGTCATATTAAGAAATTAGGTAGTATAGAAGGTACTAGGGAAGTATCAGGTGTTCCTAATCAAACAATTAAAAAATTGAAGATGAGTGTAGAATGGATTACTTAGCATGGTAGATGCTGATAACATTATCTTAAAACCATTGATGGCATTAGAAAACAAAGAATTGAGCTCAAGATATGGGACGTAAGGTGAGAGTATATTAGTTGGCAAGTCGATGACTACAAATAGTAAAGTGTTGTAAGGATATTGAAGTTGCTATATATAGTAAATAGTAAAAGGTGAATAGTAATTGTCATTTATTCGAGGTGTTAGTGAATCCACACACTAGTATCATAATATCCCACCACACTCCGCAGCCTAGACCCTGGTCTAGTTTGTACTTGTATAGCGGGACCACACCTAGCCCTATATGAGCCACAGACAAACACTGCAATGTCGACGTAGCTACCCACGCTGGAACTCGAACCTAGGTGGTCACTCTAATACCAAATGTAATGAACCATTACACAAAAACATTTAGGTATTAGTGAATTTGCACACCAGGCTCATAACAAGTGATTGTGTTAGAGAGCACTAAGTTGCGACAATGTCTTATGTGAGAGATGTGTTCCCATCCTTTTTCGAGAGAGATATGGAGGCCATTAAGGACCAAATGAATGATGAGATGGTAAGTAGCATGTTATGATATTGATGTAGGTAGTAAAATAGGCTTTATAATGAATTTTATGAAATTTAGAGATGAGGTGGATCCAAATATAGTCCGCATTCAGGGGGATGATGTTGGTTGTACTCCCACATAAACATAGTGGTGGGAACTTGGAAGAGCCTTGATGGGTGCTTCTATTTCCTATTGTAGTTGATGGTGTAGGTGGGCCAATAGTAGGCAGAGGAGTAGGAGGAGAGGACCCTGCCCCCGATGATGATGTTGTGTTGGCCATGGTAGCGCAACGTGAGTATTGGATGATATTTTCTATTTGTTTATATATTGAACAAATGTGAATATATATAGGTTTGAATGATAACGATGTGTTAACATTGGGTTTGTATGATGTTTTTTTTGTGATGCCTATTAGATGATAATTATAGATGTTATGGTGCATACATTGATCACAACGTGCCAATAAATGTCATTGTAGGTGGCAAAATATTATAGCATTCATATGATATTATAGGAGAGCATGCCCATTTATTTGATCCAATGGTGATGGCAACAACCACCTGTGTGGTATTACAGGCTAGGAGAGATGAGGAGAGTGCCAAAATAGCAAGTGCAAGATATGTTATAGGAGGATATGGCCTACCACATGATATCTTTAGATAATATATGGAGCTACAAACTCAACACACTATGTTGACGGCCGAGGCAACAATGTTACGATCTTACGTGTAGGAGTATCGAGCTTGATCATGGAGGCAAAGATGTAACGGTGAAGCCTTGAATTTGAGAGCTCCCACATTCATACATACTAGTAACAATGAGGAGGATTTAGGGCATTGGCCCAAATTGTATTAAATTTTTTTGTTGTATATATATATGATCATTTGGATTTGGATTTTGTGATCATGTATATGGATGAGTTGTATTTATTTATTCTTAATGATTGGCTTATTGTATGTTATAATGATATGTTATCAATTATAGTTAAATCGTAATGATGATGATTATTTATGTTTTGCATGAGAATAGTGTGGTATATGTGATGAATTTTACATTAGTTAGTTGTTCTAGCTAATAAATTTGATTGATCATGAGCTGATTGAATATTCACACCTATAGTAGGGAAAGCGATGTGTTGGAACCATTTGTATGTCACACAATCCAAAAGTAATCGGGTGGCAAGAGAACCCGAAAGCCTATGTGTAGATAACAGGGAGGGTGATATGCTCATGTTGTTAATGAATCATGTAAAGTAACCTACATATAGAGGGCCATAAACTAGGAATCAATGTAGAACCTTGTAAACACAAAATCACACACATACTACTATTCTACTATACTACCAAGTATGCAGTTTTATGTATGTGGTTATAAGAAAAGTATTCACTGGTGAGACAATTCCTAGTATGTTCGTTTTCTTTTATTATTTCTATCATTTTTATCTCTCACATCTGTCACTTCTACACCCAGTTCTGGTTAGGTCATAGGGATCCTTGTCCATTAGTATTCTCACATTTGTCATAAGTTTCTTAGAACACTAGCACCTAGGACTGGACACTAGTGACCAAGTGCTCCAGTCCAACCTGGGTGCTACTGTCCTCTTTATTTTTGTTCACATTTTTGACATTTATGGTTGGCCTTTTCAGTTTTATTAATCCTATCCCAAGGTCCTATTCGGCTTTTCGTGTCACTAGTGTCGAAATTCAAACAAGAGATCCCTATATAAATATAACATACATACCATTATAATGACAAGAAATTTTATCAAGGAATATCTATCTACATACTATCAAAGGGCTGCATTTTGGGTTTATTACTCTGCATACAATACATAGGAAGGGGAGGTTTCTAAATTCCATCCCACACATTTGCATTCTATCTAGCTACAGTCCACTATCTTGGTGTGATCGACGTGAGGGCAAACTAAGAGCACTATTGCACACTCAAGCACATAGAACTACATGGAGTCTGAGATGTAGTACATCACTTGGTCATAAGTTCACTCTGTTGGGTGACTGCTGAGGACAATACGACTCCCCATTTTGCATCTTTCTTTTTTAGGATTTGATGTAGTTTGGGGTTTTGCAGGATATTATTTGTGCTATAGATTTATAGGTACCTCAATGATCCAAGTGTGACATATAGGTGATCAATAGCGAAGGGTATCAAAACCCTTGTGAAACTGAAGAAATCAAGTTCTGATCTTTTCTGCAGACTTCAACACCCAGGAAAGGTCTCTAGCACCCCAAGTGCCCTCACCCCTACCCAGGAACCTGTGTCTCAACCATTCTATAGGGTCTAGAATTTACATCGAGAATTTCCAGCATTCTACCCCACCATTTCATTAGTTCTTCCAGTTTGGGTGTACTTTATGATATGTAAAAATCAGATAAGTGTCTCTCCTTCATTTTACTTACATAGTTACACTTATAAAAGTGTTTATCATTTGTATCTTATTTTATATCATTGTAGCTATTTTTGAGAGTAGATTTTAATAAAACAATCAGATTTTATTAAATCATTCGGTGAACGGATTTCTTAGAACTTCTTACCCTAGGATCCATACAACCTTAATAGCTAAAAGTAGATCTTCCTCTCCTAGGCAAGCTATGTATCATATGAGTGTTAATATTATTATTGATGATGTTGTTGAGGCTGAATTGCTTGATATTTATCATTATGCTCAATTTGATGATCATGTACAAAGATTGCTTGATGTTAATGAACACAAAATTCCTGCTAGTTTTGAGCAATCTACTCTCAGCCTTATTCCTAATGCCCGAATCTATTGTGTATGTAATCCTTGTTACTCCATAAGCACTAGAACTACTCCACCTTCTGCAATTTGTGCTACAACTCTTGATGATGTTATTATCGATTATATGTTTGGTCTTGATTACGATACTATAGCTACAAATAATGATGAAAATGTACATGCACATGATGTTATTTCTCATACAAGTAAGGATGAATGTAAAGTTATATCTCATGCTTCTCACATGCTTCTAATGGTTGTAAGGATATATCTCATGACAATTCTTCTCCTACTTCACTCTATGTTGATGACTCACTTGATGAAATACTTGCATGTGAAACGTTGTCTGATACCGAGTATATTTTTGAGCATGAACATGTTAGTTCTGATTCTACTTCTCTTAATACTGCTGAATGTGAATTTTCCACTCCATTTTCATCTACTTCTAATATTTCTTTTGATAGTATTCATGATGATTCTTCCATTCTTACTATCTCACATATCATGCTTTCTTCTAATATTCCATATTCATCTCCACCTCTTTCTTCTTCTTCCTCTCTAGATGGTACTCATGTTGATTCTTCTATTCCTCCTACCATACCCCCTCTTATTTTTGCTACATCTACATCTAGTATGTCTATTGCATCTTTATCTTCTATTTCTTCTTCTCACATTCTTATGGTCACTCATAATGGCAAGTTTCAATTGATCAATGTACCTCTCACATATTTTACAATTCCTCTACATGACATTTTATCACTCATGCATGTTGTTGGTAAATTGCAATCTCAAGTTCAATATCTCACTCGTGAAAGCAATGCCTATTATGCTTCTATTGATAATAATTATCTTCCTGAAAATCCTATTCCAAAGCAAATTCACAATTCAACATTTCCTAAGACTTCATCATGCCTACATTTTCATGCTTTGATGGCATTGGAAATCCATATCTACATCTTAAGTATTATCGTTCAACCATGGCTTCTTATTCGAATGATTTTTTATTGCTAAAAGTCTTCCATCATTGCCTTGTTGATGAAGCTCTTCAATGGTACACTCATTTTCATTTTACATATATTAGTACATATTGTGAAATGGAAGATGTTTTTCTTAGACACTTTGTGCTCAAAAATGGTCCTAGAGTCACATATGATCACTTTCCTAGCTTGCATCAAGGAAAGAAAGAACATATTCTAGATTACATTTTTCACTTCAATTATTGCATGCATGAGCTAGTATTTCAGCCTATTGATCTCAAGAAACAATTTATCTTTTGTCATAGCTTGATTCTTGCTTTAAAAGAATGATTATAATATGATACATGCAAATCATTTACACTTTTATGATATAAGGTCATTGATCTAGAACAAGAATTAATTGCAACGCATGTTATAGATCCTCCTTCTACTTCTTTTATTTCTACATCTTCTACTTCTTCACATCTTCCATTTGTTCAACATCCTCCAAGGTCTCCATCTCCCCCACCTCTCAAACATGTTCCATCTCCTCCACCGCATAAGTGTCCTCCATCTCCACCACCATGTTGCTCTCCACCTTAGTCTTCACGATATCCTAGTTGGGAGAAATTATATTTCTTGCATTCTGCTAAGCCTCATGATTTGTTATGTGCTTTAATTGATAAATGCTTAATTCAATTGCCTTATAATCAAAATCCTCCTCCTCCTCATCGATTACATTGCTAACGCAATCATCCTCATTGAAATTATAACCGCATCAATGACCAATGTGACATGACTATTACACCTTTTATGACAAACTGCAATAATTAGAGACAATAGTGTCATCTCCTTTGGATCTCGCTCTCATGAGCTTTCTATTTCTCCAATTCTACACAAGTGTGTTGCTACACCAGTTCACTTATCTCCTCCCCCTACTTCTAAGGTCATTATTCTTCCACCGCCTACAGTCATTATTCTTGCACGAGCTCCACCTTGCTCATCCACCACTACATCATCTCATCCGCCACACAGTGCTCCTGCTTCACATTGTGCTACCACTTCAAATGCTTTCACCACTACTCATCATCCTCTACATCTTTGGTAGGTATTTTTCTCACCTCACTACCCAATGATGCACTTGTTTTCTTACAGTTCTTATATGATTGTTGAGGGATTTGTTATAATAAGAACCCACTCCATATTTGCACTTTATGCTTCATTGATCTATCTATATAGCACACCATTTCTTGATGACACACTCTTATTCTATGGTTCATTATTTAT
Organism: Taxus chinensis; assembly: GCA_019776745.2. Lineage (NCBI taxonomy): Eukaryota > Viridiplantae > Streptophyta > Pinopsida > Cupressales > Taxaceae > Taxus > Taxus chinensis. The sequence goes on along the minus strand of CM034151.1, from coordinate 246,147,501 downwards.
TGTTGAGGGACTTATATAAATGAACCTCATCTTCATACACATATGATGGGGGCATCACTCTTCCTTCCCCCTTTTCTTCATCACGATTACACGTGATTACATACATTTTCACAATCATTTCAATCACATACATACATCCATTACTATTCATCACATCTTTATTTCACCTATCTATCTATGTCCTAATAAAAAACATCATACATTGGTCAATATAATCATCTACACAATGCAAATCACACATCTACATATGAACAACAATCAACACATCACATATCACACACCATCAACACATTGCAATGTACCAATCATTTGGCTATATATATCATAAAGAATCATAGCCATAAAAATATAATTATAGGGAGGCAAGCCCTCATACGTTGCTATATCCATATATGTCATACATCATCATCTCTATCACTATATACAATTGCAGAAGCTCTAGAACTAGATACTTCACCTCTTTATCTACGCCATTATTCACAGCCCCTATATCTCTCCATCTGTCTACGTAATAATGCCAAATAAATTGATTGCTTCGTAAACTGAACTTGTAGCTCTACATACTTCATGAACACATACTGTGCTAGGGCTCCTCCATCTACATCTTCCCTAGCTCACCGAGTCTTCACTTGTACCTCCTCATGCTCACTCAAAAATACCATACATATAGTCAATGTTATTGCCACTAGCTCAAACAACTGGGCATGCTCATCCATAATAACATCTACTCACTTTAACATCCCACCTCCCACGAGCACGTTCATAGGTACATTCCACATCAATGTACATATAGATGTGTCAATGATCAATGACCAATAAACATCACATGTAACCATATATTGACACATTATTTACTACACATGATGACCAAAATCAATCAACTAAGTGACAATCAACAACTCACAACGAAAAAATACTCATGCTCCGCTAGCGCTGCTACCATACCATTGCCATCAGGGGTAGGTGCCTACCCCTCTACTCCTCTAACTGGTGGTGCACCCGTCACACCTACCATAACTAGAAACAATAACACCCATCGGCGTGGTGCCCACCATGGACTATAGGTCCCGGTATATCCCATATTGTCTACCTGTATTAGCTCTATGGCCGCATCTACCTCATCCTCACCGGGGGCACTAGTTGTGCTCTTACCGGTCCTAGTCTAGCTCTTGACATCCTCAGCGCTCTAGTGACTCGCAACCATACATACATATCTGGGGGCATATCCCGAGTCATACCCAACTGACATGATACATGCTCTACCTGAAATAGCTCATTCACTCCAAGAAATTGATCCTCCAACCACATAGTATGACAGATACATCATAGCTTTATCCTGTCCTTTGGCTACCCTCCATAGGCTCAATATGGCCTCCATATAATGGCCCTTAGACCCATACAATCCAGAATAGATCTATAGGTAGTAGTATCCAATCTCCTACTACGTGTCCATATCCACCTAGATGTAAATATTTGGGCCTGTCCTAATTGGCTCGTGGCCCACTAAGTGGCCTCAATATCACAATGTGCTCATAATCTCATACATGTAATAATATGGTGGCTCCAAGTCTACCCCCATGGCCCTCCTGCGTGAACTGTATAAATATCTATATAAATGAGCCAATACACATCGCACCCACGCATACCTAGTCCCAGCCTCCTCTATACACCGAAAAATATCGTGCATCTTATACAAGATTCCCAAGCCTCTACCCTCCACTGCCACTGATGAAGCAATAATAACTACAATGAACTTCTGTAGTCATGGAATACCTAATCTCAGTATGGCATCCAAACTAATATGGGTATTTGTCTACACCAGTGTCAACATAAAATACCACCTAATTGTTGTCATCTATCTATGAAAATCCTATACTTCCATCACCTAAACCCTCTCACCCACAACTGGCAGTAGCAATATGCGATATACATTCTCAAAGGTCATAGTTATCTCTCTAGTGGGTAACCAAAAAATTACAAGTATCTACACACCATCGCTCACATAATGTAGTGATCATAGGCATGTTATGAGGTACCTCCCCCAATCTTGTTGTGTGCCATAGGATGACATGGTCTAGTATATCCCACTTGGTGTCAGATAAGCCCAATCCTAACAACGTACTCAAGTGTCAACCTCCATGGAACTCCCTCAAATGGATATCCCTTTGTACAACACAAACCATCATAAAAAATATGACATTAACACCTTGTATGTACGTAAAAATGATTGTTTATAATACCAAAAAGCATTAAAGTTCACATTTATCACGTTCTCGGGTCAAAATAACCTCTTGGGACACCAACTCCTAGGAGCAGGATGTGAGCTCCCAGAAGCAGGTCACCAACGCCTAGATCTAGGCACTGGCATTTTGAAGGACATTAGCACCTTGACTGCTCTTGTGTAGGTAAAAAATTCTTAGAAACAAAAAAAACTCAAATTTTGCAAAAAATCACAAAAATGAATTCATATCCACAATTTTTTCAAAAAGACTCATACTTACTAACTCATATGTCATCTACGATGCCACGACCACCACCACCATCTCAAATCTGCTCAATATTGTTTCTCTAATTTGCAGCATCCTCACAAGCTTAGAGCTCAAAATCAAAATCAATCAAGGTTCAAATGAAGTTACCAATCACATGTTACTATTACTATATATAGTAATTTTTTATTTTCCATTTGACTACAATCACCATTTGCACATATTCTTCCAATTAATACTCACCACACATTTTTACTCATAACTTGAGCTTCACTACTCCATTTTCTCCCTCGCTTGTGCCATTTGGTTTAGAATTCCTCACCCTATCACATTTTTCACATTCCATAATGCTATATTTCAACATGGCACATGTTCAACTCAATTTACACACACTTTTGTGACATCTACTATACTTAATTTTGCACACTGTTACATCATTCCACATCTACTTTTAGGTCAACATTCATTCTTATTACCACTCTCCTTTTCATTGAAAGGGGGTCATATAATTGAGATCACCCTACGATCCCTCTCAGGCTACTACGCAATCACTACATGCTCATAATACATCGTTATTGAAAATCTACTTGCACAATATTTGACATTTTTTGTATCTATCCCCCTTAATGACCTAAATTGGGGGAAAAAAGTGAAAAATATCTCCGTGAGTAATCTATCGTATACATTCAATCTCAAAACAATTTTTTGACTACTCGAATTAAATCAATCAATAGGAACAACACAATGTATTATACTATCTCTCCCAGATGAGCTAACTCGGGAGTTACATCATTTCATATTTTTTCTAGATGACCTAACATGGGAATTCACTTTATATTCTCTACTACTTCGAGATGACCTAATATGGAGGCCATCTATTAATATACATATCACGACAGTCGTGGACTGTGGAAAATGAGACGTCAATGCCTTTCCTATATTGCTTCAAGATGACCTAACATGGGAATTTACTTTATTTTCTCTACTGCTTCGAGATGACTTAATATGGAAGCCATCTATCACTATACACATCACGACACCCGTGGAGTGGGGGCAATGAGACGTCATTGCCTTTCCTATACCGCTCCCATATGGGTTATTCACATTGGATCGAAATGGATTTATTTTGGAGTTTGGTAAATGGTGAGGGTGTTGAAAGGACCCACATCCTTTTTTACATAAGGCCCTCAAGGTCAGATATAACAAGATATAGAAAAAATACATCATGAAAAAAGTAAAAAAGAACCAACATTCCAAAAAGAGCAAAAAAGGCCCAAACAGGGCTACATATCCAACATATTTTAAAGGAAATTCACCACTTCAACAACAAAATTTGAGTTCTTGTCCACCATAGTTTCCATAAGAGTGATAAGCTCCTTACCGTCTTTTTGGAGATGAGCACATATATCGTCTATATATTCCTTCCATTTCCTTATAACGGTAAAGGTGTTGTTGATGTTATCGATGGCATCATGAAGTAACTCAACACTGTTATCCCCATAAATATTTGTAGTGGCAGTGTCACCATGATCCTCCACAACATCCTCAGGAGAAAATCCAGAAACTTCCATAAAATCCTCAGTGAGATGTTCAGAAACATGTCCAATTACAACCAAAGTGTCACCCTCCATAGTACTCCAATCCTCAACAACAACAAAAACAGGAGGAGAAATTGGAAGAGAAGGAGCCAGAGAATCAGGATAAGCCTGAGTTAGACCAAGAAACACCTCGGGGATAACACCTACAACAATAGGACTAGACACATCCATATCTTCAACAAAATGAGGTGAGGAAACAAGAGGAGGATGGAGCATTGTCATGGGGGGAGAGGCAACTAAGTGAGGAGGGGAATACCAAGGTGAGGTGGCATCATAGTGACCCGTGATTTCCACCTTCAGGCTAGCATTAGGCAGAGGGTGAAGGCGGTCATGGGGACAAAGGGACGCATGACAAACAAGGGGAGGAGGAGGGGAAAAATGACAGACTGAGCAGGAGACAGTAGGAAAGTGGGACAATATTTCAGAGTTGATGACACATTTAAACAACAAATATAATAAGCCTTGGTGAAGCAGAGGGCCTTCAACAACACATACCTATTTAATGGATAAATCCAGGGACTGGAAAAGAAAATTAGCCAAGTTTACCTTAATATCATTGCATAAATGATCCGGGAGGAAGATTTGAGGGCCAAACACAAGCTTATACCTTCCTTAAGCATGAAATAACACATAATTTATTCAACAACTCGATCCCAAGGATTTTTCAGAGAGGCGCATTCATAGCTCGATAAATACTTATTCACCAATTCTTTTCTTTTCCCCAAAAAACCCCCATTTCAAATTTTAAAGAACGTTTGAAGTAAATGTTTCCCTCAGCTGGGAGACCTTTCATGGTGGCAATGCTTTTTGTCGATATTTCAAACTTAATCTTCCTAATTTTCACATTTCCCTGCTTCCAAGAAGCCAAAATGTTGGTCGAAACCACAATAGAATGACTAGACAAACATTCAATAAATGAATCAACACCTTTTTCATTAAGAAAATCCCAAACTTTAGTATCCTTCTTGAGTTCATCACAATTAGCAGGCTCAACACGCGCCAAAGAACCCCTCATACTTAACAGAGCTAAAGTGATATAAAAACTTAAATGGAAGAGAAAGAAATAAAGTGGGGCTTTTTAATAGTTGGAATGCCCCCTCTACCATGTGCTAAAGTATATTTTAACCACGCCCATTTATGATTAGTAATCCATATAAAAAATTTACCAAGATATTTCTTTGCCATGTATGAAGGCCATCATGACAAGAATTCACAATCAAATCACAATTAATGCGATCCTCACCAGCGGAGGAGAAGGAATAGTGAAGGATAATGTTGATATCAAATATAGCATAAATCCTGGTATCCAAATATAGGCTCCTCCAACTAGTTCCCCTTAGGGTTTTCATTAATAATAGCTTTTAGAAGAAACTCAAGAAAATTCCTGATCCAAGTATCTTGATTTTCCACATTGAAACGTTCCCCCCCCCCCTCTAGTGCCATAGATCAACCACCTTGTTAACCTCCCTAAAGTGTGCTGATACGAAGGTGTCAAAAATTCAGTTGGAAGCTCCAAAATTCAACTATGATGTTGTTGATGGACAACTTGTAATGTCAATGTGTATTAAGAAGGTGATCAAATTAGGGAATCACTTCAACAAGAGCTTTTTTTTCAAATATGGTAGTTAAGTCCACACATTTAAGGAGTGTGAGGGCTTTCAAAATATATGATTTCTACATTTACAAAATTAATATAGGGGATGCCATCGTTGCCCTATTTCACTTGATTCTAGAGGTTTCTTCTAATTGTTGACGAAACAAATAAGGGTAAGGGCTAGGAGAATACTTGTAAGAATGTTGGTGGTGGTTTTACCTACGGTTATGAATTCTTGCCAGAGTTGATTGTGAGAGCTTCATTTTTGCTTGGAGGGGACCTACCTGAAATGGAAACAAGACCCCCCAAATGAAAGTTAAAAACAGGATTGTGATGGAATGCTAGTGTATGTGATCCAGGAAGTGGGGATACTTTCCTGGACGGGCTTTTGTAGTCCATGTGTTTTTAAAACAAAATTCTTAAGCTAACAATAAGGAAATCCTTTTGTAGTTAAAATGATTTAGGTATCTCATTCATAACATAAGCAAATTCATCACAAACAGGCTAAGCTATGACGAATCTGAATGTCCAAGGTCGTTGTCAGATGTGCAGGGGTAGTGGGTAGGCCAGGTTATGGGCTATTTGGGTATGGGTTTAGGAGAATGGAAGCTCTGTTCTGGTTTATGGTTAAGAACACAGAGCTGATGTCGATCTGGTAGGAATGATGTCATTTTAGGTTAACTGGAGATGATTGTGGTAGCTGGCAGTCGGTATGGTTGTGTTACAGGAAACTATTAATAAAAGCTTGGTGGCGGTGTGACGATATGAGGCTCGATGGAACAGAGGGTAATGGCAAGATTGTGTGGGTCTCAGATCTGCACAAGGAATGATTAAAATATGGGTTTATGGGGAGTTTAAGGGTTGTGGGTAAAAGATGATCAAGTTTAAATAGACGGGTTAACGGTGGGGGAATGGAAATGGGAAGTTAGAAAATAATAACAGAAAGTAAAAGAATCTACTCAAATGATAAGAAATAGTGCTAGTTAACAAACTTACTGTTTGTACAAGCTTGATTTCTGTTGGCAATCGGTGGGTGATTAAATGGAAGGGACTTGGGTGTGGTACTGTGCTTCCTTAAATTCTCCCGTTGAAGGCAAATGGCTATGTGGTGCCTTAGGTGTTGGCTAGGATGCTCTGATGCGTGTTGTACTAATGCTTTAGTTCTCTTGCATGCCAGCTGCTCTTTGTCCTTGCTCTCAAAAGATGTGTTTATCTCTGTGAAAAACGTGCCAAACTTGAAATAAGGTTGTTGGGGGTTAAATGGTAACGATAGTGGTTAGGGTTCGACCGATGGTGGTTTTAGGGTGACACATAGGTCAGGGTAGGATTTCTAGTTTTCTAAAATGGCAGATCCTTTTGATTTTCTTGGCTCTCACCTATTTTTCTCAATGAATTAGAATGGAATTCTTCTAACAGACAATATGTGGTAGAGGGAATATAGGCTTGATTTTTAGGGTTGGGTAGGTTCCTTAGTAGTTTTATGGCAACCATACTAAGAATAGTCGTAGGGTTGAGGGTGGCTAAGTGAGGTGGGGATAGGTGAGGGGGCTGTGCGGGTGGTATTATCCAATATGGATATTTAAATACAAAGATGGGGGATAATGCATTAATTTAATAAATTATAGGGGCAATGGTTTAGGTGAATGTGTTTAAGGTTGTTATATTGGACGAGGACCAAGAGAGGATGACCTAATTTGGTTGTCTAATCTTTGCCCCTTTTGTTGCCCTAGTTGTATTGGTAGCGACGTGACAAAATAAGATGCGGTTGCACCATGGGTGGGTGAAGGTGTATCCCCCTGAAATGAGAAATGAGAGGTAGAAAGTAGAAATAGTGGTAGTTGAAAAAGGTGAATATGATGAGAGGAAGGTGGGAAACGAGGGTAAAAAAAGGAAAAAAAGGTCCATTTGGGTAATTAGGTAAATGGATTCAGGGTTAAGGTGGGTACATACAAACACACACACAATTGTATAAAACTGAAACATAGTACCAGGGGAAGAGCATGCAAATCTACATTATCTAATGGTCCTAAGGTTATCCAAACAAGGTTGTGACGGAGTCTGGTATCCAAAGGTATTATTAGGATATGGTTAGGAAACACGACCAGGTAAGGTGCAGGAACGTTTAGGTATGTTTCAGTACACCAAAGGTTGGGTCAGGATAAATGGTCACGACAAGAGGCAAGGTAAGGTTCAAATAGGTCAATAACATAGGTATAAAGTCACAAGGTAAATGGGCACATGAGAGTCACAAGTCACGAGAATGTTCCAGGTCCAAGTATTAGGTCATGACCACGGTGGGGCCGAGGATGGGCTCCAAACAAAATAAACGAGCCCCCGGAAGGAGGAGGACAGGGTGAGGGAGGTCAAAGATACGGGCACAAAGATGAGGAGAAGTGTCCAAGTGAGGTGGGAATGAGGTAACGGGAGGGACAAAGAAATAAAGGATAATAGGTCATCAAAAAAATGGAGGTAATGGGAGTAGGAAATTGGAAGCAGAGTGAAACTGATGATGGTTTAGAGGCTATCGATGTCGGTTGGCAATCGACCAATGACGGTAAGATAGGGGTAGAGGACCGATGTTGGTTAGGGTAAACTAATGCCGGTTTAGGTCGGGGTTGTTATAAAAAGAGAAAAACTCCACATTTTCTCAATTTCCATTTGGTCTTTTGACAAAGAGGAAGAAGGAGAAAACGATAGAGGAGAGAGAACAAGGGTGGGAAAGTGGATCAGTGAGATGGAGGACTAGGGTTGGCAAGCTATGTGGCTGGTGAGGAGGGGGGTAGAGAGGGGGAGGAGAGCGAGAGGAATTGAATTTTCTTTAGTTCCCGCCTTTCTTTTTGACGCAGGGGGTATATCTGGTGGTGCACTACCCTTTCGTCTATCGCGTTCTTCACGCTGAGGATGGGGGGATCTTTTGAAAGGAGGGCATATTATTTGACTATTCAGTCTAATGATGGTTGGGGAGGCAACTCCTTTCTTACGAATGGGGCAATCCTCCCGGTGCCCTGCACGTTAAGTTACTTTCCGTCACCGAATGGCGGGACCTCGCCTCCAGGGCAGTGCCTTTACGGAGGGGTATTTTGCGGGATCGATAGCCTACGCCAAGCCCCATTAGCCTTGGATTCGATATTAGATTGGATTGGATTAGATTTGTAAGAGTCATTGGGGATGGACATAGGCAGGAGAGGAGAGGGGCCGGTGGGGACCAACCGGTTTGTAGGGGCCTGAATTGGTACACCACCACATAAGAAGAAAGTGATGAGGGTAAGATTCAAATATCACTATGTGTTTGTTTTAAATAAATTGATAGAAGTTTGGGCGGCGGGGGGGGGGGGAAGGAAGATGGGTTGGGGGGAATTGGGGAATGAAATTTGGAATGTTAAGGGGAGGAAATTGGGTAAAAGAAGGAAGGGGAGGGTTTTAGAAATAGGTAGTATGCTAGGTGGGGGACGGATTGTAGGTAAGATAGGGGGTGGGAGAGGAGAGGAGCAATGGAAAAAATTTGGAGATCCAGGGCATGCGTTGCAAGTTGTCACCGCGACAATAACCGAAATCGGTCAAAGGTGGTCGGTCCGGTGGCGTTGGTTGTATAACTGGGGATCGGTCGATGGATGAGGTGACCAATGCCAGTTATGGGTAAGACTGTGGTTAGTCGGAGGAGGAACCGAAGCTGTCAAGGGTAGAAAAATAGGCAAAGAAGTAGGCAGGTATGGGAAAAGTGTTGAGACGTGTGAGGTAAATAGTAATGTCGGGGACGGGTACGAGACGGTAAGGTGACATTGAGTTGGGTAGGTGGTGGGGAAGAGGAATGAATTGGTAGGTTAGGTTTGGGAGGTTTAGTCATGGGATAAACATTAAGAAGTGTAGTAAAAGAGTTAGGCTAATGGGAATGGTAGGGTTGTGAATGGAAAATTTATCAAGTAAGGGGTTAAAAATAGGTAGGGTGGTAGCTGTTAGGGAAAAGAGGTATAGACGTGTAGGAAAAAGGTGGGTAAGGTCGGGGAGAGGGTTCCAAAATGGAAGTAGGTGAGGGTCAGGGTGTGTGGTTTAATAGGTGAGGTGATATTAGGTTGGGTAGGGTTGTTTAGGTAGGTAGGTTGGTAGGTTAGGGTTTTAGATTGGGTAAGTAGGTAGTGTGGGTTGGGGTGTGCGTAATAAGTTAAGGTGATATTGGTTTGGGTAGGGTTAGGGTGAGGTAGGTTGGGTTGGTTGGGGTAGGAGGATAGGTCACATTGGTATGGGGAATGTAGATATGGGCAAGTTTTAATAATGTGTGATTGTTTTTTGGGATGCATGGAGAGAAATCACCTGAGGATGCGAGACAGGTGCTCCCCTGCTTGTGACAGGTCGAGGAACATCGACAGTTGAGGAGTGCGGCATGTGAGGAGGTGGGCCTAATTAGGGTTTGTGTATCAGCCCAATTTTGACTGCGTAAAATTGTTTTAAAAAAAAAAAAAAAAAAAAATAATTAAAAAATTAAAAATCGAAAAATTTTGAAAGTTATTACTTGCATGGTTCATGGGACTCTCATTGCGGGGATGTCTTATTTTTGTGATTGTTTCGTTCTTCGTTTCGTGATTTTCGGCAGAAGAATACTTTTAGACGAACTCAAGAAAATTCCTGATCCAAGTATCTTGATTTTCAATTGAAACGTCCCTATTGGCCAATAGATCAACCACCTTGTTAACCTCCCTATAAGTGTGCTGATACCGAATGTTTCAAAAATTCAGTTGAAGGCTCCAAATATCAACTATGATGTTGTTGATGGACCAACTTGTAATGTCAATGTTATTAAGAAGGTTGATCAAATTGAGGGAATCACTTTCAACAATGAGATTTTTTTTTCAAATATGGTAGTAAGCTCCACACATTTAAGGAGTGTGAGGGCTTCAAATATATGATTTCTACCTTTTACAAAATTAATATTAGTGGATGCCATCAGTTGGCCCTATTTCACTTGATTCTAGAGCGTTTCTTCTAATGTTGACGAAACAAATAAGGGTAAGGGGCTAGGAGGAATACTTGTTAAGATGTTGGTTGTAGGTTTTTACACGCGTATGACTTCTTGATCCATAGTTGATTGTGAGAGCTTCATTTTTGCTTGGAGGAACTACCTGAAATGGAAAACAAGACCCCCAAATGAAAGTTAAACAGTATATGTAGTGGAATGCCTAGTGTATGCTAGATCCAGGAAGTGTGATACTTCCTAGACGGCTGTCAATCCATTGTTTAAAACAACTTAATGCTAACAATAAAGGAAATCCTTTTGTAGTTAAAATGATTTAGGTATCTCATTCATATACAATAAGCAAATTCATTCACAACAGGCTAAGCTATGACTGAATCTGAATGTCAAGGTCTTTGTCAGAGTGCAGGTATTGGTTAGGGCCAGGTTCTGGGCTATTTTGGGTATTGGGTAGAGAATGGAAGCTCTGTTCTTGGTTTATGGTTAAGAACACAGAGACTGATGTCGATCTGGTATGAATGATGTCATTTTAGGTTAACTGGAGATGATTGTGGGTAGCTGGCGTCGGTATGGTTGTGTTACAGGAAACTTAATAAAAGCTTGGTGGGGTGACAGATATGAGGCTCGATGGAAACAGAAGGGTAATGGCAAGATTCGTGTGGGTCTCAGATATGCACAAGAATGATTAAAATATGGGTATGGGGAGTTTAAGGGTGTGGGTAAAAGGATGATCAAGTTTACATAGAGGTAAATGGTGGGGGAATGGAAATGGGAGTAGAAAATAATAACAGAAGTAAAAGAATCTACTCAAATGATAAAGAACTAGTGCTAGTTAACAAAACTTACTGTTTGTACAAGCTTGATTTCTGGTTGGCAATGGTGGGTGATTAAATGGAAGGGACTTGGTGTGGTACTGGTGCTTCCCTAAATTCTCCCGTGAAGGCAAATGGCTATGTGGTTGCTTTAGGTGTTGGCTATGGATGCTCTGATGCGTGTACTAATGCTAGTTCTGCTTGCATGCAGCTCTGATTTTGTCCCTTGCTCTCAAAAGATGTGTTTATCTCTGTGAAACGTGCCAACCTTGAAATAAGGTTGTTTTGGGGGTTAAATGGTAACCGATAGTGGTTCCGGGTCGACCGATGGTGGTTTAGGGTGATCACATCGGTCAGGGTAGGATTTCCTAGGTTTTCTAAAATGGGCAGATCCTTTTGATTTTCTTGGATCTCACCTATTTTTCTCCATGAATTAGAATGGAATATTCCTTCTAACAGACAATAATGTGGTTAGAGGGAATATAGGCTTTGATTTTTAGGGTTTGGGTAGGTCTTAGTTAGTTATGGCAACATACTAAGAATAGGTCTTAGGGTGAGGTGGCTAAGTGAGGTGGATAGGTGAGGTGGATGTGCGGGTATTATCCAATTAGGATATTTAAATAACAAATATTGGGAGGATAATGAATTAATTTAATTAAATTAATAGGGCCATGGTTAGGTGAATGTGTTTAAGGTGTTTATTTGACGAGGGACCAAGGAGAGTGTGACCTAATTTTGGTGTCTACATTTTGCCCCTTTTGTTGCATAGCTTGTATTGGTAAGCGACGCTGACAAGAATAAGATGTGGTTGCCCCATGTGTGGGTGAAGGTGATCCCCCTGAAACTGAGAAATGATGAGGTAGAAAGTAGAATCAGTGAGTAGTTTGACAAAAGGTGAATATGATGAAGAGGAAGGTGGGAAACGAGGGTAAAAAAAGGAAAAAGGTCCATTTGGGTAATCTAGGTAATGGATCAGGGTTAAAGGTGGTAACAATACAACACACACACACATGTATAAACTGCAACATAGTACCAGGTTGAAGAGCATGCAAAATCTACATTATCTAAGGTCACTAAGGTTATCCAAACAAGGTTGAAGTGAGTCTGGTATCCAAGGTATAGGATATGGTTAGGAAACACGACACAGGTAAGGTGCAGGAACGTTTAGGTATGTTTCAGTACACCAAAGGTTGGGTCAGGATAAATGGTCACGACAAGAGGCAAGGTAAGGTCATTAGGTCAATAACATAGGTAATAACGTCACAAGGTATAATGGGCACATGAGGTCACAAGTCACGAGAAATGTTCCAGGTCCAAGTATTTAGGTCATGACACGGGTGGGGCCGAGGGATGGGCAAAATAACGAGCCCCCGACGGAGGACAGGGTGAGGGGGTCAAAGATACGGGCACAAAGATGAGGAGAAGTGTCCAAGTGAGGTGGGCATGAGGTAAGAAAGGATATAGGTCAAAAAAATTGGAGGTAAGGGAGTAGGAAAAATTGAAGCAGTGAAACTGATGATGGTTTAGAGCTATCGATGTCGGTTGCAATCGACCAATGACGGTAAGCTAGGGTAGAGGACCGATGTTGGTTAGGGTAAACTAATGCCGGTTAGGTCGGGGTTGTTATAAAAAGAGAAAAATCCACATTTTCTCAATTCATTTGTCTTTTGAAAAAGAGGAGAAAACGATAGAGGAGAGAGAAAAGGGTGGAAAGTGATCGAGTGAGATGGAGGACTAGGTTGGCAAGCTATGTGGCTGGTGATAGTTGGTCGATAGGTGGATTCTCGAGCTGAGCTGGATCGATTAGATTGGATTGGATTAGATTTGTAAGAGGTCATTTGGGGATGACATAGGCAGGAGAGGGGCCGGTGGGACCACCGGTGTAGCGGCCTGAGGTACCACCACATAAGAAGCAATGTGATGAGGTAAGATTCAATATCCCTATGTGTTTGTTTTAAATAAATTGATAGAAGTTTGGGCGGGGGGGGGAAGATGGGTTTGGGGGGAATGAAATTTGAATGTTAAGGGGAGGAAATTGGGTAAAAGAAGGACAGGGGAGGGTAGAAATAGGTAGTATGCTAGGTGGGAAGGATTGTAGGTAAGAATAGGGGGTGGGGAGAGGAGAAATGGAAAAAATTTGGGAGATCCAGGGCATGCTGTTGCAGTTTGTCACCGCGACAATAACCGACATCGGTCAAAGGTTGGTCGGTGTCGTTGGTGTATAACTGGGATCGGTCATGGATGAGGTGACCAATGCCAGTTATGGGTAAACTGTGGTTAGTCGAGGAGGACCGACGCTGGTCCAAGGGTAGAAAAAATAGGCAAGAGTTAGGCAGGTATGGAAAAGTGTTGAGACTTGTGGGTAAATAGGTAATGTCGGGGAGTGTACGAAGAGGTAAGGTGACATTGAGGTTGGGTAGGTGGTGGGGAAGTAGAATGATTGGTAGGTTAGGGTTGGGAGGGTTAAGTCATGGGATAAACATGTAAGAAGTGTAGTAAAAGAGGTAGGATAATGGGAATGGGTATGGGTGAATGAAAATTCTATCATAGGTAAGGGGTAAAAATAGGTAAGGGTGGAGCTGTTAGGGAAAAGATGTATAGACGTGTAGGAAAAAGGTAAGGTCGGGGAGAGGGTCAAAATGGAAGTAGGTGAGGGGTCAGGGTGTGTGGTTTAATAGGTGAGGTGATATTAGGTTGGGTAGGGTTAGGGTAGGTAGGTTGGTAGGTTAGGGTTGGATTGGGTAAGTAGGTAGGTGTGGGTTGGGGTGTGCGTAAATAGGTAAGGTGATATTGGTTTGGGTAGGGTTAGGGTAGGTAGGTTGGGTTGGTTTGGGGTAGAGGATAGGCTCACATTGGTATGGGTGAATGTAGATATGGTCAAGTTTTAATAATGTGATTGTTTTTTGGGATGCATGTGAGAGATCAACTGAGGATGCGAGACAAGGTGCCTCCCCTGCTTGTGACAGTTCGAGGCACATCGACAGTTGAGGAGTTGCGGCATGTTGAGGAGGTGGGCCTAATTAGGGTTTGTTATCAGCCAATTTTGACTGCGTAAAATTGTTAAAAAATAATTAAAAAATTAAAAATTAGAAAATTTTGAAAAGTATTACTTTGCATGGTTCATTGGACTCCTTGCGATCGTCTTATTTTTGTGATTGTTTCGGTCTTCGTTTCGTGATTTTCGGGCAAGAACTCTTCCCACCAGGCTATAAAACGCATTAAAATACATTAAAATAATTAATTAATATTTAATTAATTAATTGCTCCTTGTTTGATTAAATTAATTTTTAAAAAATCACTTAAGGAGTATTTAATTAAATAAATATAAATTAAGGTTCATCCGACAAGTTTTAGTGCCGGGGAAATAAGCTTTTGTTTCCAACTGCCGGGTTGGCTTCCCGAACCCAAATTTCCACTTTCCTGGCAATTTCCTTCAAATTTCCCGCACGTGGGTTTTCCTCTGCCAATTGCCAAATCATGGATTGGCAAATGGGCATAAATTCCCCAATTTCCCACATGGGGAAATTGGACGGGGATTGCCAACCCATTTTGCCATTCCCGTTGGCAATTGCCCGTTACTTTTCCCATTTCCCCCTGGCACTTAAGCAACTACCCGGGATGAGAGGAAGTTGAATTAATCCTCGTAACTTCCTCCATCAAACCCGGTGGAAAAAGTCAGAAGCTTCTTTTTCTTCAGAAAGACATAATATTTTGTTGACATTATGCAAGAGAAACCCACGCCATTGTGAGCAAAAGAAATTAATCACAGCAAAAAGACTAAAGGCAAATACATGCGCATTGGTTGAAGGAAAAGGCAGGAAGGAGAAGACAAAAGAAAGTGCAGGCCGCGCCAGCAAATAAATCCCATGCACTGGCCAAGAAATAGTCTTTAAAAAAGAACAAAAAAATTTTGTTTTCCACGCATTGGGCAAAAGTCGCGCCAGGAGGAAAGATAAGACAAACCTGAGCAAGTTTCTAATTAAAAAAAGAAAGAAGCTTTTCAAGACCCACGTGCTGGAGAGTAGAACAAGTTTTTAGATAAAGAATAGTTTCAAGAGGACAAATCAAATTCCTGTGCATTGGGAGAAGCAAAGAAGAATAGTTTTTTTTAAAGAATTAAGAAGGAGAACTCCACGCATTTTCCTGTAGAGGAGGCGCACAGCTCAAACAGCTGTCCACACACTGAGGGAAAGGAAAGAAAGGAACAGTTTTCAAAAGAATAAAGAAAATGAAGAAGATCGAGGAAAACCTGGCAGTGAGGCAAGGACACAATTTGCCAAATATTCTGGTGGTAAGCAGAGTTTGGGTGAGATTGCAGATAAGATGGATGTCTTAATGGAGTTGACATTAAATCATCTAAACATATGTGCCCATGAGGGTCGTCTGCCACAGGTCTATGATACACTTGTGCATTCATTCGAGTCAACAATTTTAAATGCCCACAAGTTGAAGTTTACTCAGTTCTTTATCTTTTATCTCTGCTCTCTTGCTCCAGCATCGTGTGGTGCAACCTTTGCATCTATGCTCTTTGACATTTTTGTCACTAAATCTCGGTCACCAAATACAAGAATGACTGTTGTAGCTTACCTTGCGAGCTATTTAGCTCGTGCTAAATACCTACCTTTATTTGTGGTTTCTACATCATTAAAAAGGTTGGTAGATTGGTGCTTGCAATACACACCTCGGCAGAATAATTAGAAGAAGACCATAAATCCCGGATTGCATGGTGTCTTTTATTCTGCATGTCCGGCGATTATGTATGTTCTTTGTTTCCGGTTGAAGTTGCTTATAGATGACCCGAAACAGAGATTGCTAATAGAAGCATTGCCACTGAAAGAAATTCTTGAGCACAAGCTGAACCCATTGAAGGTTTGTTTGCCATCAGTTGGTGGAGGAATGTCTGCGACAGGTAAAAGCAGTTCATTTATTTGATGTTTCACAGTTCATAACTGCAAACAACATGTTGGAGACAAATGAATCTAAGGCATTTGGAGGTGTTGAGAGGCTTGACATGTTCTTTCCATTTGATCCATATTTGCTGAAAGAGTCTGACAGGTTTGTGAGACCAAATTTTACATTATGGTCTATGGTTTCTACACCGGTTGAGGAGGATGAATTTGAAGATCATATGATTGATGAAATAGCTGCAGATGCTTGGGATGAAGATTAAGAAAGGAGTAGTTCCACGCAGCCAAAGAGGAAGCTCACGCATCCAAGAAAGGAGAAGGACACTTTTGTTCATGCGCCCAGCCCAGGAGGAATTCCACGAATTGGAAAGAACATTCCAGAATCATACTAATAGAAAACAACAATTTCCAACACAACTTCCCACGCACTAAGTGGAAGATCACGCATTTGTTTGGTGAAAGAAAGAACAAGTTTTTAAATAAAGAGGGAGGAGGAGTTTTCAATAAAACAAGATTTAAAATCTCCTTTCTACGCGTGGGGAAAATAGAGCAGTTTTTAAATTAAAAAAAGGGAAGCAGGCCACGCCCAACTAGTGTTCAAGTCGAGTCTGCGTTAGTTTTGTCGTGTCAATGACACATTTGTGTTCTTCATCATTTGGATGCTGAGTAACACCGCGTAAGAAAGGTTCTCGGATGTGGCAAAAAAGTAAATTACACAAATGGGAACCTAGTTCATTCAATACCAGACTTTCTCTTACATACGAATCATCAGATTTAACGAAACACCATACAAGCTCCTAAGATACGTCAACGACAAATGGGCGCTCATGGAGTTGTCACATAAATTGTTCTCCGTCAACAACTTCCTCACTAACAGGCACCGACCCGGCGTTCGCTTCCCTATCTGAATCGGATTCTATAAATGTTCTTCTTTCGGAGCTGTGGAAAGCCGAAAGCATGAAGAGAAACAACCATCCATCCGCAATGAGAAGAGGAACAAGCGAGTTGCTCAATCATCTTCTCAACTCATTTTGTAAATTGCAACATGAACTACAAAGAATCGCAGGTAGTGGAAAGAAAAGACTCCTCCTGTCACCCCCAAATCATCTGAAAGGTCTGGAAAATAATACCAAGTGGAGGAGGGAAAGTAGCGCATCTTAGAGATTTCTCAGTCCAGTCATCATTCATCTTTGCATGATCGCCCTAGTTCTCCAAGTCTAATTGACAACTTAACACTACAATTCAAAGTATCGTATCAAGTGCAAGCAGTTGCAATCTTACACAATTTTTGGAGGTGGAACTCACCAATGAAGTATCAGAGATTATACCAGCCCAACTTGTAGAAGTAGTCACAACTTCTCAACCAAAATTTGATGATCCGGTTCTTTCCCTGCCTAAATTTGAAGAATCATCACAAATGGAGAAAATGGTGACAACATCTTTCTCACAACAAGAAGATCCAATTTCAGCAACACCCGAAGGTGATCCCCTTCAGTGTGATGAAGATCAATTCCCAACGAACACAAGAACCATGTACAATGAGGTACTTGGAGAGGTTTCCACCTAGCTACATGATACCCTGAAGAATTGAAAGAGGGTCATCAAGCCAATAGTGATAAACTTGGAAGCGATTGCGTAAATGTTAGAATCCATCACTCCAAAAAAGACCAAATACTACGCTAAGGTGTGTGTCAACGAATTCATAAATCACTTTGATGATTTTTCAACACCACTCGTTCACAATGGGGAAAAGGAGATGGATTTCTAAGACTCTGAAGTCTCACGAATTTTGCTTGGGAGATCAACACTTTGGGATGGTGACAAAGACAAAGGACATAATCCAGGCAGTGAATTGCAATTTTGGCTATTGAAGATCTTCCCAATGGCGAAAGACCAGAAGCTGGATTCTGATAAACTAAGGTGGTGTAATGACTACGGTCTCGTGACAAATGAATAATTCACCATGGAAAGGTACTCTGAGCATGTGGAGAATTGTGAATATGAATACGAATGAAGACAAATCTTCTCACACTAGGATATTGCTCAGATAGAGGGGTGGATGAATTGCTCAAGTTTCAAACTTAGCACTCTTGTCATTTGGAGGATTGCAGAGCACAGTCAATGAGTTCATTCTCGTACGATCGGGATAGGCGGAATCTTGGCCCAATGGATAAGGCACTTATCTTAGGTGTCTTGATCTAGGTGGCACATTGCCGACTAGGATGTCTACGTGTGCATACAAGTCATTTAAGTGGGGTCCACATGTACCCATTTCTTTTATTTATGTATTTTTCCTTAAATGACCTTTTAACCTTAAGTGGTTTCTATTTTTAGTCACTTTTTTAAAGGTTGGTTGAAAAAAGTCAAAGTCACTTAAGTGTCCTATTTAATGTGCATTTAAAACCCTAACTACTTCATAACCAACTTTTGGGGTTATAAAGGAAGTGAGGGGCTCATTTGTAAGGGTGACTTTGAGAGAGGAGAAGAAGATACTTTTGTGCAAGCTTTGTTTCAATAAGAAACTTTGTGTTCTTTGTGAAAAACATTTGGAGTTAATAGAATAAAGAACGTTGTGTCTATTCATTGTCTCTTGTGTAACATTGGTCGTTATTATG